>JBBDGP010000182.1:3005000-3069474 GCA_037952835.1 Lithobates septentrionalis | reverse complement strand
TTATATTGCAGCCATTTGATAAAATCATTTAAGTTTATTTTTTTTCCTCATTAATGTACACACAGCACTCCATATTGACAGAAAAACACAGAATTGTTGACATTTTTGCAGATTTATTAAAAAAGAAACTGAAATATCGCATGGCCCTTTGCTGTGACACTCATATATTTAACTCAGGTGCTGTCCATTTCTTCTGATCATCCTTGAGATGGTTCTACACCTTCATTTGAGTCCAGCTGTGTTTTGATTATACTGATTGGACTTGATTAGGAAAGCCACACACCTGTCTATATAAGACCTTACAGCTCACAGTGCATGTCAGAGCAAATGAGAATCATGAGGTCAAAGGACTTGCCTGAAGAGCTCAGAGACAGAATTGTGGCAAGGCACAGATCTGGCCAAGGTTACAAAAAAATTTCTGCTGCACTTAAGGTTCCTAAGAGCACAGTGGCCTCCATAATCCTTAAATGGAAGATGTTTGGGACAACCAGAACCCTTCCTAGAGCTGGCCGTCTGGCCAAACTGAGCTATCGGGGGAGAAGAGCCTTGGTGATAGAGGTAAAGAAGAACCTAAAGATCACTGTGGCTGAGCTCCAGAGATGCAGTCGGGAGAAGCAGCGGCTCTGCCTGTGTCCCTTCACAAAGCCTGTCAGTTTTGGTGCCGCTGCCCTGTGTCCTGTGGCAGCAGCGGCTGATGGAATGTGTGAGGGGGGGTCAGCAACAGCCCCCACTACAGAAAAAAAGGCATTTTAATTGGGGGGGGGGGTGTCGCCACTGGTGAGAGATGTCATCTCTCTGCTCCCTCACCCGCCGAGTCACCCGAGAGCTGCTCACTGACTCGCGGGACCTTCCAGCCTGCTCATTCAGCCGTGGTGGTGGCCCGCTCAGCAGTCGGCCTGCTAAGTCACCGACAGCCTGCTCACTATTTTCTCTGGGGATCCACCTCTTCTTCAGACTGGCACAGCGCTGGATAGAATGAGGGCTGAGCTAAGTAAAACGAAGGGTGAGGTGGGATAATAATGCCTAAACATATTTTACTTTAATGCAAGGTAAAACATTGTTTAAACACTTTGCGTCCACCCACCCGCATTGTATTGCGGATGGGCAGACACTGTAGGCAAAGCGAGGTACTGGTACAGTATGTTGCTGTCTACTTCCGGATTTAGGGTTTTAAAATTCTAGTATATACTGTATATCATAGTCTGTAGGCACTATAACTTTCACGCAAATCAATCAATCTAAATAAACCTATTGGGATTTTTCTTTTATCAAAAACATGTAGGAGAATACATTTTACCCAAAATTTATGACGAAATTAGATTTAAAATTTTTGTTATTGGAAATGTTTTATAACACAACGTTAAACTTTTTTTTTTTTCAAAATTTTCTGACTTTTTAGCTTATATCGCAAAAAAAAAAAAAAAAACTTAGTGGTGATCAAATATCACCCCCCAAAAAAAATCTCTATTTGTGTGAGAATAGTTACATACATTTTGTTTCGGTACAGTGTTGCATGACTGCGCAATCGCCAGTTAAAGTAGCCAGTGCCAAATAGCAAAAAATAGCTTTGTCATGAAGGGGGTAAAATCTTCTGGAGCTGAAGTGGTTAAGCTTTATAACCACGTTAAGTACAATAAAGATAGACCGTTAATAGAAATATCCTTCTTCCATGAAAACAAAAAGCACGCTGCAGTAGGGCGGAATATTGGGGTTAAACTATGGAATAACATTACAGCTACCATGACCGGCTGCAGTGTTTGGTAAAATGATAGGAGAACTAAACCCTTCTATTCTTTAGGCCTCATTCACAAGGGTGTAGTACAGCATACACCCATGTGAGGGCTATGTTTGCTCACATGGGGATGGACAGGTGTTTCGTGCATCCCCATGTAGGCAGTCCTATTCTTATTAATTGGGACGGGGAGGCTGCATGGACAAAGCCCCAAATGTGGACACACCCGGAGACATGCACAGCTGTCATATGCGATCAGTTATAGTACCAGTCATTTGATGGCTTGACAGTTTGGTTGAGAGCACAAGCAAATGCGACAGCCATCATTTGTGGAATGCCTTGTATGTAACTGTGTTGGGAAACAGGTTAAGAAAAATTATTTCTCCTTTCCACAATCTTGCATCATTCCTTTCCAGTCAAGGCATAGTTTGGATGCACTTTCATAAACCTATGCTAAGAAAAAAATTTTGTGCATGGCACAAAAACACACAGATTTCATCTTTTTTAAAGTTTAGAGAAGTAAGCACAGTAAATGCTGATTGCTAACTAAATGCTATGTTTTTATATTTGCATTGCTTTTCACCATATTAAATATCCTTATCAAGGTAAGAAAAATGATTGCACCGAGCATGCCCGCTGTTTCAGTTTTGATACATTTAATATGTTTTCTGCTGCATCCAAACATGAAATTCCAATAGCTGACAAACCGCATTTTGTTATTCATGAAAATGCTAATTCTGAAGAACAACATTTTGTCGAAGGCTGATCTTTATGAAGCATGTGGAGCAACAGGTGCTAAGGCACAAATATTCCAGTTATAAATGCACAGATGTTCCCCCCATTCTGGAGCCTTATATTTGATTACATTGATATTTGCTCATACTAATTTCTCCCCTTGGTGCTATTACAGCACATTAATAAACATTGTGCAGTTATATGATGTGGGTATAAGGTTAAAAACATAAAAAGTGGTGTGTATTTACAAATCTGCAGCTTTTGATGGTTATGAATGAGTTGAGCAGAGGAGAGTGGTGCCTTTTGACAATAAAATTCACAACTAACAATCACTTACAATTTACTTAAAGCGTACATGTCACCACAGGGTCCCTTATAAAAAAAAAAAAAAAGTGCAGCCTTTTAAAGAAGATGCTTTCTGGTGACCTAGGTCATCCATTACCACTGTTTCACTTCCCAGCCACTGCAGGTGTCCACACTTTTGCGTTTTTAGGAATATCTGCTGTTCCCACTGCACACAGTGGTTCCCTCCTACTAGCTCTTACATGGCTACTGCACATATAAGCCACCAGAACCACTTTATGTAGTACTAGTAAGGGAAGCATGTGGACGGGGCTTAAAGTACCATAGTGGGGACATTGAAGCCGTGCTTGCTAATGCCCACACCATCCTTTCACTTCCAGAATACCCATCACCCTTGTTATTTGACCTGTTTCCTGGCTGGTTGGTTGCTTTAGCAAGTGACACAAACTTGGTAGTCATTAGAAACGGCAACATCCGGCCTCCCTAGGACAGCTTCTCTGCTTGTTAAACCCATGTTCTGTATATTCTCTAACTTCTCCTCTGCTGTAAGCCCTGTTTTGTGATATGCCTTACATGCACCCCTTTAAAGATTTCAGACCAGGAGATTTAGATGAACGATCAAAATATTTTAGTAGATAGCCAAATGAGACATTTGACCAGTACTTGATAACATCTTCAACACATCCATAACAAAGTTCTCTAAGTACCCTTGAATGGTGCCCCATGAGGTAGTCAGACCTTGTTTAGGTATTAAAGTCCATAAAAAGTAGCTGGCAGGCAAGATTCCATAACTGGCAGTAAATCCACATAATGCCAAAGCCACAAGGTAACATTACTCCACAAGCAACAGGTAGCACAAGTTGATGTAAGTCCACAGGTTTCCTAACTCATTGGGAACCCTGGCTGGGCTCCCCCCCTCCCCCCAAGGGGAATAATAATCGGACAGATTAGGGCTACACTGTGTCAGACATTTGCCTAAACTACCTCCTAGGGCACTAATGAGCTCCTGTTTATATGAAATGACCTGTAGGGGGTGGTAACCTTCCATAGTTACATAGTAGGTGAGGTTGAAAAAAGACACAAGTCCAACCTATGTGTGTGATTATGTGTCAGTATTCCTGAATAGAACGTGCAAACTTGGCGAGCAGCGTTACATAGTTAGTAAGGTTGAATAAAGACACCAGTCCATCCAGTTCAACCTGAGTGAGTACACACTCACACCAGTCCCTACCCTCAAGGAGCCCACAATCCAAGGTCCCCAAATCACATTCATATACTAGGGCCAATTTTTGGACAGAAGCCAACCTACCAATTAACCTACCAGCATGTCTTTGGAGTGTGGGAGGAAACCGGAGTACCCGGAGGAAACCCACGCAGGCACAGGGAGAACATGCAAACTCCAGGCAGGTAGTGTCGTGGTTGGGATTCGAACCAGCGACCCTTTTTACTGCTAGGTGAGAGTACTACCCACTACACCACTGTCTTGCGTTAACACTTCCGTCCCAGAAACCACCATCTCACAGGTCAACCAAGGACACAGTATAATAAACTTACATTGCAACAAAAGGCCTTTATACACAACTACAATTGAAATGAATATATAACCCAACAGGAAGGAAACCTTTTAAAGGAGAAATACAGCCAAAGATTTTTTTTTGTGACTGACAGTCACCAGCTCTCTGCAGCTTGAAGACCGTGAGCTGAGCTATCAGCAGTGTTCGATCATTCAGTTCTCAGTCCGGGGGACAGATGCAGCATTAGACTGATGCTGCACCCTCCCAATTAAGTATATATTTTTTCTATAATGAATCACAAACTTCCCTTTTAACACACAGGGCATTTTGGAAGCAATACACCCGGAAAGCTTGCATAACTGCTGGGGACCAAATCCATTACAGTTTTCTTGTCAAGTGAACCTTTCCCTTATACTTAATTTCTCCTCTTCCCTACAACACCTATCACCTTTCCTTCATTCTCCCCACCATTCCATTTAGACACGAAGAGCAAAGTGAAATACTGTGTACTTTTAGGTATGTTGAAACATGTGGCTCAATCCTTATCCTTCCTTGTGAAAGCACTGGAGCTTGGCTCAGAAATGTCACATGGCACATGGCAAAAGAGTCCTTAGACATGTGTAAGCCCCAAGTAGTGAATCAGTGCTTCTACAGTCCTATTTTATGAATGGAGTGGTGGGGGAGCAAAGAGGAGATGAGTATGTTTTGCTGAGGTGGGAGAAATGGAGTTAAAAGGTTAGTTCATCTTTACTAATAAAATGTAATGGTGAATTAACACAATACATCCACCCCCCAGCCCCCACTGTACTTACCTGCAGGGTTGCCGAGCTGTCAGCAACCCTGCAGCCAATCCTGGGGATCTTCTACGTGCAGTTCTTCTGGGACAGACCAGATCGATTCTCTTTGACAATGCTAATAAATCAGAATCCATCTGGTTTGCCTCAGAACCGCTACATGAAGAAGAGGAAGCAGAGCAGGGATTTCAAATCCCTGGACTGCTGGACTAGGTGTGGGAGTGCTGGGACCTGTACAGGTAAGAACAGTGGGGACCAGGGGGTGGGAAGGGTGTACAGTGTTCACTTTTACATTTTTTTTTCTGTAAAGGTTAACAAACACTTTTCAAGTAGTGTTAAACCCAAAAGGACTCGTTGATCAGTCTAGGGCTTTGTCTTTTTCAGTTTTATTGCTTAAAGGAACTGGAGTGGAGATTTGGGGTGGTGTGGAATACTCCAAAATGCTTGGACACAATCCTATGGAGGACAATTCTCTAATCAGGAACAGCATGGCTTCTTTTTACTCACAGCTGGGAATCGTAAGATATTTTGTAAATTAGATGCAGCAAGACTGGAACAGTTCTTAGGTTCACGGCTGGGGACCATGAATTGGCTTGCAGGACAGATAGGCTATACTGGAACAGTCTATGGGTTAATGGCTTTGGACAATGAAGTAGATTGCAGAACAGATATGAGGCCTTACTCACAGAATCCTGGAACAGGATCAGCCTATAGGTGCAGCCTCCTGTGTATAGCTCAGCATCCAGTCCCAGGGAAGCCAGAGGCAGGCAGCACCCTCCACGTCTCAGCTGAATCTCTTTTTCCCTCCTGAGGGAATGGATCAATCTCCTCAGGGCTTCAAACTACTTACAGCTCTCCAGGGAGTGCTCAATATTCAGGCTGGTCTTTTGAATTCTCCCAACCTAAACTCCAGAAAATTTTTCTAGAGGCAGGGTGAAGCAATCAAACTCCTAGCCAATGCAGCCCTGAGCAAACTAGAATAAACAACCACTGCTCCTCTGGCTACAGCAGGAGCCAAAACCTAAATGTATCTAGCAGCCTAATTAGGAGGGTGCTACATATGTGGTACAAATCTACTAACTGATAACTACTGTTCCTTTAGATCAGGGTATCCAAACTATGGCTCGTAGGAAACATCCAGCCCACTATAAGATTTTATCAGACCAGCAGCTAGGGTAAGTGGCGTATCCTTAATGTGCACTGATGGAGGGTTAAGGTTGGCAGAGGCTGCCTATGGTCTTCTCTATCCCTTCCCCACTTCTCAGTCCCCAGCATAGGCCCCCCTGATGATAGGCCCCCCTCTGTCCAGACCTGCCCTGCCTCCCAGCTCCTTCCCTGCTGCTACAGTCATGCCGTAAGCCTTACAATGGTAAGGGGGACTCTAACGGGGATCCAAATGTAAGGGGAGGGGGAAAAATCTGTTGGGAACACTGATGCAAGGGGGAACTCTAAAGGGTACCCTGAGGTAGGGGGCAACTCTGATGGGGAACCTGACTTAAGGAGTGCGGGCTCTGAGGGGGAGCCTGATGTAAATGAGGGACTCTGATGGGCATCCTGATGTAAGGGGAGACTCAAGTTGGGACCCCAGTGCAAGGGGGGAATCATTCATTTATAAAACTGATTTTTGTTTGGCTCACAAATTTTTGTAAAATATATGATGTGACCCTTGTACTGAAACATTTGAAGACACCTGTTCCAGTAATGAATCTGCAAGTTTAGAGACCCCTGCTCTAGATAATAAATCTGCATAATTAGTGTTAGGATATGTCCTTTTTAAAAGGTAGCAGATTAGTTCTTATTGATTTTTGAGCACTTAAAGCTACCAAGATGCACATTACCTGGCACACTCCAAACAGCAGATAAATAGGCTGCCCCATATTCTCACAATGAATAGCCGTGCTCCCTGCCATGCCCCTATGATACACTGGCCAAAGCACAAGATTTTGGCAGACATAAGGAGCAGAGCGATAAGAAGATGCATTTGTCTCATGAGCAATGTGTCATTAGTTGATGTATATACATACTATATTGTACTTTTTGCTGTGTGCTGTATGTATAATCTGCCAGAGACCCAGGATTAAAGACTAAATGGCCATATTATACTTTATAGCACCTGACATTTTCCACTATCTTGTAATCCCTTAACTTTATTGCATTGTCTCATTCAAAATGACAAGATGGCTGGCTTAAAGTTCATAGGAATTCTACAAATTACAGTCCCCCGCAGAAATGTTTCAGCAAGATTTCAGCTGGAATGAAATCTATTATACACTGAAGGTCTGTGTGAAAACGCCTTAAAAACTAGTTTCATCTAACATGAAAGAAAAGTTCTCCTCATTTTTAGCCAGTACCTGTGTTCTTTGTGTATTATTTAAATAATGACCTTAAAGCAGGCCTTGCAAAATGTCACTCAGAACTAGAAGCCAGCACTAGTCAACTTGTATGTGGCTATATAGGTAGGTGAGCGATACTTAATTCATAGATAAAAGGAAAACATTTGTTCTTTTTTTTTCTGAGCAGACTTTATTTTAACAATTAATTTACCAATAAATTACAAAACAGACTAATATTTCACCAGTATAACAACTTATTGACTTACCAGTAGAAAAAAAGTTGGCTTAAAGTGGAGCTTAACTGTATCTGAGCACCACAAACTAAAAACGCTATTTAATTCATATTTATTATTCAGAGCAAACTTACCCATCCATCCATATATCCATGCTTTATGATCAGAAATCACTTTGAAAAACACCCCCCTTCCACTTCTAGCTGAGGTCATCTTGAATAAGGGCAGATGATTCATGTAGCATTTACTTGCTCAGGCATTGCAGGCAGGAGGCTGTGCTTAGTTGAGAAGCCCCTCCTCCCCTCCTCCAGATGAAAGAAAAAGTCCCATGTAGACTCCTGGGAAGTGTGACATCATTTTGTTGCCAATAATCATTGTTGTGATGTACCTTTTTTAAATAATTATATAGGTGCAATCACAAATAAAGATGTGCATGCTAAATTATATCAAATTATATACCTACACCACTAATAATAACAAATATTCTGTGCTTATGAGACATAAATGTGAAAATCAGTCCCAATAATCCGTTAAGAAAAAAATTCTTATATGGAGTGCCATCGGTGAATCTCGTCACCAAGTAATTACACGGAGCTTGATATAATAAATCATCCAACCACATGGAAATATTTTAATATTTTTTTTAAAATAAATCAATGTTTTACACTATTGGAGGCTTTTATCTGTTTCTGTTACCGGATTGCCATTCTTGGAACAAGAGGTTTTTACAGTTGCTTTTCTGCTGGTGTGTCCTGTGTTTCCATGTGGTTTGATGATCCTTTATTTTAAGGTCCATGTACCTCTGAGATCACCTATAGTTTGTTTTGCGATTCGGTAAGAGGCTGTGTGGTTACTTGGTGACGAGATTCACTGACGGTACTTCACATAAGGATTTTCTTTTTTTTGGATGGAGTATTGTGACTTATTTTCACATTTGTCACATAAACACAGAATATTTGTTATTTGTGTAGGTGATATCAACTGTTCAGTTTGTTTGCACCCCTCCTCTCCAACCCCACATCTGGCACTTTTTTTTTTTGGGGGGGGGGAGCAGGTACCTGTCAAAACAGGTACCCACTCCCACTTCCGGGTAAGATCGCCAATCAGCAATTTATGACATTTCCAGCCCCTCCTCCTTTATCTTGCCTTCTGGGACACACAGGGGTCCCAGAAGATGGCGAGATCGTTCAATAAGTGCAGCGCGACTCGCGCATTGCACAGTAGGAAACCGGCTACAATGCCAGCGCCTGCACCCGAAGCCGATTGACTAATCCGCTCAGGGTGCCGACATTACGATAACCCTTGACAGGTAAGTGTCCTTATATTAAAAGTCAGCAGCTACAGTATTTGTAGCTGCTGATTAAAGTAGTAAACCGCTCAGGATAGCAATTCCAAATTCTCACCTCCCCCGCACAGATAGGGTGCTGGCTCAGTATGCAGGTTACATGTGGGCAGAAAAAATCTGGATGGCCGCACTCAAAGTTAATATCTTTATTGAAGATTTGTAGCTGCTGGCTTTTTTTTTAAAAAAAAATTTTCAGACTGGAGCTCCTCTTTAACCACTTCAATACCGGGCACTTTCACCACCTTCCCGTCTAGGAATGACAATTGCGTGATCATGCAACACTGTACCCAAACAAAATTTGTGATGGATAGTGCTTACTTTTGGTGGTTCTTAATCACCACTGAGTTTTTTGGGTTTTTTTGCTAAACAAGCGAAAAAAGACTGAAAGTTGTGAAAAAAAAGGTTTTCTTAGTTTCTATTATAAAATGTTGTAAATAAGCAATTTTTCTCCTTCCCTGATGTGCGCTGATGAGGATGCACTGATAGGCGGCACTGATGGGCACTGATAGGCGGCACTGATATGCATCACTGTAGGGCACTGATGGGCAGCATTGATGGGCACTGATAGGAGGCACTGATGGGCACTAGGGATGAGCTTCGTGTTTTAGTCGAATGCATGTTCGACTCGAACATTGTGTGTTCGGTCGTTTGCCGAATTACGAATGTTATGGGCCATTCGCGCCAAATTCGAGTGGCGCGTCACAGCCCATAATTCACTGCGGCATCGCAGTGCATTGCTGGCTGATGACTGGCCAAGCATGCACTATGACCCGCATGCTTGGCCAATCACAGCGCTGTGTGTACAGAGAGCCATAATTGGCCAAAGCCAAGGAGGCTTTGGCCAATTATGGCTCAGGGGGTTCAGTACATGCCCCACACTATATAAGGCCGCCTCCGTGGCGGCCTTGTGTAGTGTGTTGCGGTGGAGACTGGAGGGAGAGAGAGACAGTGTCATTTGATTTAAGTTAGATAGCGTAGGGAGGAGGAGGAGGAGCTCGCCCTCCAGGGGCCAGCCTAAGGGCAGCACACTGACTGCATCATACCGAAGAGCTCCGCATGTGCAGGGCGCTGCTATCTCTGCGCGTTATTCCAAAAGTTCTTTGGTGTGGGCCTTTTTTGAGACGAGTACATCAGATCCCACCGTTGCTATTTGCAACATATGTCTCAAGCGTATCTCGCGTGGCCAAAACATCTCCCGCTTGGGCACCACATGCTTGACCAGACATATGCTGACCTGCCATGCAGTTCGATTGGCAAGCGTACCTAAAACACCCACACCAAAGAACAAAGAGGACCTCTCCTTGCTCCTCATCAGCTGGAATCTCCAACCCCACTATACCTTCAGTCCTCTCTGAGACCTGCACTGAGAGGAATGAAGGTGTAGAATTAGGTGTGTCACAGCCAAGTACTTGTGGGCAACCTGCTATCGGTACACCGACGTCAGATTGTACCAGGCAAATTTCCCTGCGCCAGTTGCTGCACCGCTGAAAGAAGTTCGCTCTCAGCCATCCACATGCCCAGCGGTTGAATGCTAGCTTGGCAAAATTGCTAGCACTTCAACTGCTACCTTTTCAGTTGGTAGACTCTGCCCCCTTCTGTGAGTTTGTGGAATGTGCAGTTCCTTAGTGGCAGGTTCCAAAATGCCATTTTTTTCTCATGGAAGGCGATTCCGGCTCTCTACCGGCATGTGGAAGGCAATGTCTTGGCCTTGCTGGACACGGTGGTCAGCGGTAAGGTGCATATTACCACTGACTCATGGTCCAGCAGGCATGGACAGGGACGTTACCTAAGTTTCACGGCTCATTGGGTGACTCTGCTGGCAGCTGGGAAGGATGCAGGACAAGGTGCAGTAGTGTTGGAGGTTGTTCTGCCACCACACCTCCAAAATGCCACTACTGGTGATTCTGATACACCTCTCTCTCCTCCACCCCCTCCTCTTCTTCTTCCTCCATGGCCTCTTCCTGTGCTTTGTCCTCTGAACCAGCGGTGCTCCGTAGGCGTTCAAGGGGCTACGCAAGTACGCAGGCCAAAAGATGCCATGTGGTGCTTGAGCTGGTGTGCTTGGGGGACAGGAGCCACACTGGGGCAAAGGTTCTGTCAGCTCAGCAGGGGCAGGTTCAGAGGTGGTTGATGCCACGTCAACTTAAGCCAGGAATGGTGGTTTGCGACAATGGCACCAACTTCCTCTCCACCCTCCGACAGGGAAAACTGACCCATGTTCCCTGTTTGGCTCACATCCTTAACTTAGTGGTGCAGCGGTTCTTAGGCAGGTACCCGGGCTTACAGGATGTCCTGAGGCAGGCCAGGAAAGTCGTGTGCATTTCACCCTACTTTCAAACATCCAACTTACAAATGACTCCTACTTGCAAACGGAAGGAGACAACAGAAAGTGAGATGAAATCTACCCTTAGAAAGGGAAATTCCCTCCTGTAAGAGTTAATATGGGAAAACCTTTCTCCTTTCCACTGATGCTTTATGACCAATCCTTGTTTCACTAAAAACACCAAATTTTTGAAAAACATTTGTCATTGGGACAGAAAGTGAGGTGAAATCTTCTGAAGAGGAGCACAGACAGCAAAACAAATGTCAAAGGGGTGATAACCCTTCCCTATGTTTTCCAAAAAGCTTAAAATAGATTTTTTTGGCTGGAGCTAAACACGTTAATGTACAAGTTCAAAATTACAAACAGATTCTAAATAATGTGAAGGCAGCGCTATTAGTGTCCTTTAAAAAATAAAATAAACACCAGTCAGATAGTGTCCTTTTTGTTGAAAAATCCAAACTGATATGTATGTCATCCAAAATTGTATGAAGACATGATTAAAAAATGGTTAAAGCACATCTTTCCCACTAAAGGATGCACAAAATCTTTATAAGTAGATGGAAATACACTGTAGAACCAGTACATGTACGATCCCTCAGCTTTCTATATATATATATATATATATATATATATATATATATATATATATAATATTACACACACATTTATAGTAAATTTTAATGTAGTATATGATAGGGAGGTGTATCACCCGTTAATTTAGCCATTGTGTTATTCTATCAGCCATTAATGACATCCTCTGAACTTGAGATTTATGCAGTATTATATAATGCTCTTTTGATGAGAATAAATTGTCTTTTTGGAATATACACTACCGTTCAAAAGTTTGGGGTCACCCAAACAATTTTGTGTTTTCCATGAAAAGTCACACTTATTCACCACCATACGTTGTGAAATGAATAGAAAATAGAGTCAAGACATTGACAAGGTTAGAAATAATGATTTGTATTTGAAATAACATTGTTTTTACATCAAACTTTGCTTTCATCAAAGAATCCTCCTTTTGCAGCAATTACAGCATTGCACACCTTTGGCATTCTAGCTGTTAATTTATTGAGGTAAGCTGGAGAAATTGCACCCCACGCTTCTAGAAGCAGCTCCCACAAGTTGGAATGGTTGGATGGGCACTTCTGGCGTACCATACGGTCAAGCTGCTCCCACAACAGCTCAATGGGGTTCAGATCTGGTGACTGTGCTGGCCACTCCATTACCGATAGAATACCAGCTGCCTGCTTCTGCTGTAAATAGTTCTTGCACAATTTGGAGGTGTGTTTAGGGTCATTGTCCGGTTGTAGGATGAAATTGGCTCCAATCAAGCGCTGTCCACTGGGTATGGCATGGCGTTGCAAAATGGAGTGATAGCCTTCCTTAGCTTTTACCCTGTACAAAGCTCCCACCTTACCAGCACCAAAGCAACCCCAGACCATCACATTACCTCCACCATGCTTAACAGATGGCGTCAGGCATTCTTCCAGCATCTTTTCATTTGTTCTGCGTCTCACAAACGTTCTTCTTTGTGATCCAAACACCTCAAACTTGGATTCATCCGTCCACAACACTTTTTTCCAGTCTTCCTCTGTCCAATGTCTGTGTTCTTTTGCCCATCTTAATCTTTTTCTTTTATTGGCCAGTCTCAGATATGGCTTTTTCTTTGCCACTCTGCCCTGAAGCCCAAAATCCCGCAGCCGCCTCTTCACTGTAGATGTTGACACTGGTGTTTTGCGGGTACTATTTAATGAAGATGCCAGTTGGGGACCTGTGAGGCGTCTGTTTCTCAAACTAGAGACTCTAATGTGCTTATCTTCTTGCTTAGTTGTGCAACGCGGCCTCCCACTTCTTTTTCTACTCTGGTTAGAGCCTGTTTGTGCTGTCCTCTGAAGGGAGTAGTACACACCGTTGTAGGAAATCTTCAATTTCTTTGCAATTTCTCGCATGGAATAGCCTTCATTTCTAAGAACAAGAATAGACTGTCGAGTTTCAGATGAAAGTTCTCTTTTTCTGGCCATTTTGAGCGTTTAATTGACCCCACAAATGTGATGCTCCAGAAACTCAATCTGCTCACAGGAAGGTCAGTTTTGTAGCTTCTGGAAGGAGCTAGACTGTTTTTAGATGTGTGAACATGATTGCACAAGGGTTTGCTAATCATCAATTAGCCTTCTGAGCCAATGAGCAAACACATTGTACCATTAGAACACTGGAGTGATAGTTGCTGGAAATGGGCCTCTATACACCTATGTAGATATTGCACCAAAAACTAGACATTTGCAGTTAGAATAGTCATTTACCACATTAGCAATGTATAGAGTATATTTGTTTAAAGTTAGGACTAGTTTAAAGTTAGCTTCATTTAAAAGTACAGTGCTTTTCCTTCAAAAATAAGGACATTTCAATGTGACCCCAAACTTTTGAACGGTAGTGTAGGTATATGCAGCGGTTCAAATACGCACCCGCGGGATATGTTTAGGTGTATCTTATATTGATTATATTATAATCCAAAAATGGTGAGCCCTCAGGAGGATCAGCTTATGCTGTCAGCCAAGATAAATTAGAAAACAAGATATGCTTTATATACACTTAATCAAAGAATGAGACAGTAATCCCCAAATCCCCAGTTTTCAGAATAAGTTATATTTTATATATTCTCTATGGTGCTTCAATCAGAGTGCATGCTGTGTTTTTTGTTTTGGGTAATTTATGCATGCTTAGTATGCAAAAACACTTAATTCCAGAATGCAGTCACTGAGCACATACTAATTATTTTGGTATTCCTTTGCCATTGTTCTGACAGATACTGAGATATTTGTACAGGAAATGTACTTAGATTTTTACAAATGCATGATGCTTGTGATGGTAAATATTTTTAAAAGGAGTGTGCATTTTGCTGCTGTCATTGTGTAGTGTTTTTTTATTGGTCTCGAGATTTTGCAGCCTGACAGATGGAGGATTGTTCCACTGAAATGTAACTATTTGTATTTGCACTTTTATTCCAAAATAAAGAACAGGATTAAGTAGCCTCAAAATAAATGTTTACTAAGAAAATTTTAGGTGGAGATAATTTTGCGAATTTTAAAAAGGTGTCAAAATATTTATTGCATGACATTTTTTAAAGATCCACCATTTTTTATGCATTAGTATCTCGGCAATAGTATTAGTCACCACGTTGTTATGTTTGTTGGCTTAGGGATACTGTTGAAGTACAGCCAAAGCTCGTTTGGCTATACCTATCCTGTGGGTCACAGGAGTGCAGTTTGTTCCGCACTTCTGTGACCCATTTTCAGTCAACAGCGAGCTGACGTCACAGAGCCGGTCCAGGCTGGGGAAAGATTGTGATCCACCCAGGAGCCTTGAGCAGCACCTGGCCCAGGCTCTCAGCAGGCCACTGAGAGCCTGAGCCAGCCGATCCTGCCCACTCCACAGCCCAGCGATCCAGTGAGAAGGGGGGGGCAGAGCAGAGAGTAAGTATGATTAAAAGAAAACCTCAAATCCATACTTCGCCTTTAAGGTTATGTTAAGTTTAAAAGTTAAGGGGGAACCCCATATTCCTTTGAGGAAAAAAATCTAGCAAAAAAAAAAAAAGCACCAAAGCATATACAATTGCTACACTAGCCATAATGTGATTTAATGTTTTTTTTTTTTTTCTAATTACCTTTCCATTTTTAATCTTCAGTGCTTTAATTTGTTGTAAAATTCAATACAGCATGGCAACCTGGAAATGTTTCCTACACTGTTGGTGTATAGAACTCCCCTAAAAATGTAATTTTCTGCTTGTGTGATTGGCCCACTGATTTTCCCAGATGTCTGAACTGAGAAGTCAGATTTTAGGCATACTCCGCAACAGAAATGTCATTTTTGGTCAGATACGCCCTAAGAACACTGAGTGTTCCAGGTGATTATAATGAACCAATCACTCCCATTCAAAATTAGTATCCAAAGCACATGGTCACACGAATAGCTATTTCTTTAGAGCTGAAACGGGTAGGAATCTACAACAAAGTTGGAAAAATCATTTTAATGTACATTGATCACTCAGAGGGAATTGTTGTTGTTCTTTGAGCTTAGGAGTTAGCCTGAGTGTATGGATTCTTTGTTACTGGTTTTAAAATTGGACATTTGGTAAAATGATGAGAAGCATTTAAAGCCCTTCACATATGTGTGGCATATGCTTGCAAATGTGTTAGCACATTTAAAGGGGTCAATTTACTAAAACTAGAGTGCAAAATATGGTGCAGATGTGCATGGTAGCCAATCAGCTTCTAACTTCAGCTTATTCAATTAAGCTTTGACAAAAAAAAAATGGAATTTGATGAGTTTCTGTGCAGAGCTGCACCAGAGTTTGCACTCTCCAGTTTTAGTAAATCAACCACACAGTATTTGTGTTTAAAAATGAGCTTACCGGTATCTTGCTTCTCAATGATGTGCTTTGCTTTGGACACTAGCTATAAAGTTCAGCAGGTGTTGAAGCCTGTAAACACTAATGTCTCTATGTCTGTAATAGAAGTCAGAGAGTGCTTCCCAATGCTTAACATCTGTAAAGGGCTTGGAAAGTGTCTACAACACTTGTGATGTTTCTTTTCTATGATCCTGGAAGCAATTGTTAACATAGCTGCTGACAGGTGCCAAAAAAAGCTATCAAACATTTAATTTAATTGTTCCAGCAACTGAATGCCACACACCAAAATGCAGAATATTATTCTTCCTTTATTAAAATAGCCACCAGAAACAGGTACTTTTTTTAAAGATGATATTGTTTTTAAAATTAGAAAAACTACAAATAAAATAAAACCCTTTGACCATTGAAAGAGTCTGTCTTCTGCTTGCATAATACAAATTGCTTATACATTATACAGTGAAATCTCAATAGGAAAAATCACACAGCCAATTCTATCAAAATAGAGTGAATCAAAGGTATCAGGGCCAACCAGTAACCCATCATAGTCAAGCAGTAAGAGGGGTGTTGGTCCAAGGACCCCTATTCTTTCAAAACTTTTTAGAGAGCCCCTAGTAGTGTAAGTGAGTTGATGCAATGAAAGGGATGCATTAATTCAGTTGTTTCTATTCTGAGAGAGTGGATGGGAGAAATTTTTTCAATGTGATTTAAGATAAGCTTTTTAGCATAGAAATAAAAGTATTTGCAACAGTTTTTTAGCATGGAAACCAATCGAAAGGTCATCCACCAACCTCAAGAGGCAAACCTTGGGGCATTGAACATATGGAAGACTGAGAGCCAACTGTCACTAACCTGACTGTGGAGCCCGAGGTGACGAGGGTGGCCTCTTGCGCAATTCCCATCCAAACACCCCTGTTGGTGGAGACAGGGACTGCTAGGGCAGTGGAAGGGTGCACGTGCCAAGAAGCTGTTGTAGTGAGCTGAAGTTTGGAAACACATGAGTCCTTCCAGTGGCAGTATGGAGTCTAGTCACAAGCCTTGTTCAGCAGCATCCAGGCAGACAGGTGCAGGGTCAGGATCAAGTTCAAGGTCAGAAACAGCCAGAAGTCAGTAACGTGCTGGCAGCGAGCTACCAAGTCAGGAGGCAGAGACGTATCAGAAATCCAAGCCAAGATCGGTAACGCATGTGAGCAGCAGACATAACAGGCAGGAGTGATCCAAGAGAGGTGTCAGATGTAGCCTGGTCAGGAACAAGGTTTGTAGACTTTCAGAAACCAGGAACACCGGAACCAGAGCTGAAGACAATCCAGGTAGACTTTCAGTTTCTGTGGATGAGTGCACACATGTACACCTACAGTATGTATACGCGGACGTGCCTACACGTATGCGCCAGTGCTCATCCAGGTTCATATATACACAGCCACAGGGTATGAAAGAGACTGATTCCTGACTGCAGAGACAAAAACATAGGGGGGGGTAGACTAATCTTTAGGAGATATAGATGTTGAGGCGTTTAGTACGTTTGGTGGTATAACTTAAGTTGAATAAGTCTATCTTTGGATGATATTACAGAGGTTGTATACATTTCCTCAACCTCCTCCCAGTCTTCCACTGATAGTTGAGGAATCATCACATCCCATGTGGATCTTGCTCAACAGGGGGATGCTAATTTAGCACTAAGTAGCTCCGTGTAGAACTTAGAGATCAGATTGGTCTCATGCGAGGATAGTAAAAGTTCCTCCAGAGGTGTCTCTTTGAGTTTGACTTCTAAGGAGTTAGATTGAATTTGGATTGAGTGTCACAGCTCAAGGTAAAAGAGGAAATGTTTCCCAGGAACCTAAAACGCTCATTGTATGGTATGAAGAACAGGTACTATTCTGAAATGTTTTGCAGTAGGCATAATGTTTTCCCTGTTTTTGAGAAAGCACTGTGCCTAGCACAAAACATTTCAGAATAGAACCAGATCCTACTGGCTATTTCAATCAAGGAAGCATTATTTAGCATTTTGATATACATCAATCTTGTCACTGGTACAATGAATTGCTTTGAGGATAAGCTGAGCCAGCAGCTGAGATGTGATTGTAGAGTGTGGAACCTGATCTCGCTTGAAGTGGCATGTGAAATATTTGACACAATTGGTAAATACATGGGGCATTTGGTAAACTCTGATACCAAAGAGTTGGGAATATTTATAACATTGTTATGAATTTTTGTAAAATGATAAATAATTAGCACTTGCAGTAAAAGTTATTTGTGTCAAAAACAATGTGTGCAAATTTTTTTCTCACAGAAACCTCCACAGTAAAAAAAAACCGAATTCACAGTATTTCATGTATTTCTGTATGTTTGGGTAAATGTTATTGATCTAGCCTTTTTCTTGACTGCAGGAAACATTCACTTTTCTCTACCCATAGCTTAAAATGATGCACCAGCCAGCTTATATGCTGCGGGTCTGAACAAGATCATGTACATCTGTGTAATTATACTGTATAGCTCAATTACTAAGCAGATTTTTTTTTTTTATTCAGATTATATTTTTTGAAAATATTATAACAAATAAAACAAAAACAACAAAAATCAAGGTCAAATCATCATTCTAAATACCTACATCTAGTTTTCCCATGATGTTCATAAATATTTAAAAAGCTATACACAAAATTTATTCTAAGAATTTTTTAATATATTCAGAAACATTCAAAAATATTAAGAGAAACCGCAGGGCAGGTAATATATATAGATCGTATAGGTCTCTCCCCTCACCCAAAAAATAAAATAATAGCAACCACAACATACCCCTAATTTTTATCAGGCATTTAAATTAAAATCAGAACATGATTCATAAATCCATTTTTTCCAGATCCTTTCAAACTTCACAAAGGTATTACATTGGACTTAGGTATGTTTTTCAAATGTTGCATATTTATCCACTTCCTGAATCCAATTCCCCAAAGTAGGGGGATTGAGTGAAACCCAGTGAGAGGCTATCAACTTACGTGCTATAAAAAGAGATCTCACGGGGGCGTGGTCAAGATGGCGACCTAGGCGGACGTGTGTGCCTGGAGCTCCGCACCTGGATGGCCTGATTATCTGCTTGAAAGGATCTACAATACCCCTAACCTATTGTAGCATAACCGGGTCGTAGCGCAGGAGACAATCGACTCAAAAAACCCCGCAATCTCCCCGGGGCACACGTGCGTCCTGCATTTCAAATATGGCATCTCAAACTGAGCAGCCGGAGCAATCTCCCCTGGGAACTGATCAGTTCAATGCCCTGATGCAAGCCATCACAGGCTGTCAGACTACACTGACGGCGAAGATAGAACAAATGCAGATGGAGATGGGCCTTATCAGACGCGATCTTGATAAACACCGGGACAGGCTCTCCGAGGCGGAACGGTGGGTAGGAGACATGGAGGACGTGATCCGGTCGCATGGCGACTCCATCCGCATGTTACAAGTTAAAATGAAAGCAATGGAGTCCCGCACGGAAGATCAAGAGAACAGAAATCGGAGAAATAACCTCCGTCTGGTGGGACTCCCAGAGGAATCAGAAGGTCGTGACCCGGCGGCATATACCGAGCAGCTGCTTCGTTCGCTCCTGCCACAAGCAACATTCTCCCCCTACTTTGCGGTTGAGCGAGCGCATAGAATGCCGTCAGTTAGAGGTCCACCCGGAGCACCGCCGAGAACCTTCATATTCCGACTCTTGAACTTTCGTGACCGGGACCTTGTTTTGCGGGAGGCGAGGAAGACGGGAGAGCTACTTCACGAAAATGCTAAACTCATGTTTCCTGATTTCTCCGTTGAGGCGCAGAGGCTCCGATGCACTTTCGGCCAGGTCTAGGCCCAACTCCGCACCAGAGGTCTGAAGTACAACATGATGTTCCCAGCTCGGCTCCGAGTAGTGGATGGTTAGACAACCAAGTTCTTTACCTCCCCAGACGAGCTTCTCATTGCATTGAGACTCTGCCCCGAGATCACTAACGGGAATAATGGAGGTTGGTGTTGCTCTTCTTTATCTAATTGACTCAATCCCCTTAACCTGATTTGTTGTCTTGGTGAATCCCCCCGAATCCCCCTACGATTTGGCGCCCCTTGCCCCCCTGCTTGCCAATGCCGTGGAGGGCCTATTTACAATCTTTTGGTGACCCTTGTTGTACATTGAGTGGTGGGGTGACTGATAACGGCCCGTCCATTTTGGATACATTGACCTGTCAGTTCCCTTTGTACCTGTATCCAGCTACAGTGGATATCTGCCTAGTGGAATATGATGTACTCCTACCGGATACCATTCGCAATTGTGCCTGGAATAACTATATATAATGCTATTAGCAGTCTCTTGCTAACTGCGGGTGACTAGAGAAGAGGCTTTACTATCTTTTTGAATGGAACATGGGGGAACTGATGGGGGGAAAAATGATGTTGGCCTCTGAGGCGGGGATGAAGGGGGTGTTTATACTGCTGGCGCTAGTTGTTGTATAAAATGTTAAGGGATTTATGTCCGTATGATGTGAGATTATGGAGGAGTAACCCCAGGTCCTATGCATTGTTCCTTTTGCACAAGTACAGTAACTAAGTTGGTGCCCTTAGTGGGAAACTAAGAGAAAATTGCTGTCATTAAGTAGTATTTAATTTAATCCAAGTTGGGATCCATTTTTACATGATGCCTCCAGGGAAACTAAGGTACGCGGAGTCTCCAGCTCCCCCTCACCTTGGTGGGAAGTGTGTCCCGGGTGTATTGTCTAGTCGCATTGCTCCCATAGGAGATCTTCCTTACTAGGGACCATTTGTTCTCTTTTAGGGGTTTATTTTTTGGGGTACTAAACACCTTTTGCTATGTTCAGCAGGGTGTGGGGAGGGACGGGACGGGTTGTTACTGTTGGGTTTGTTGTTTTTAGTTTTTGTGTTGATTTCTTTTATTTTAGACAGATAAGCGATAGTGAAGGTACTTCAGAACTGAAATGGCAGGAGGTCCTGGTGATCTGTTACTTATGTGGGTGGCGGGTCCGTCTTGGAATTGTGCCAACCATGAATGTGCTCCCCCAGTGTCCAGAAAATTGTATAATCTCCGATAGTCCATTTAGCTCCTCTAACTCATGGCCCCAATAAAGGTCCTCTCATGGAATGTCCGTGGGCTCAATAATAAAATCAAATGTTCATTGGTTTTTGAATTCCTTAAAAAATATACTCCTCATATATGCATCCTACAGGAGACACATTTGGTGGGTAGCAGAATTTTGAGCCTTAAACGTCCCTGGGTGGGGCGACATTTTCATGCTACCTACTCGGGATACTCCCGAGGAGTAAGTATATTGATTCACAAGTCCCTCAACTTTGAATTGAGGGATGTTAAGCTGGACCCTGGGGGAAGATATGTAATTCTTCATGCATATATTGACACAGTTGAAATGGTAGTAGTGGGCCTCTATATGCCGCCTCTGGCTGACGTCCCTCTCCTACATACTGTTATCCCCCTGGTGGCCCAATACCCTACAGCTAATGTTCTTTTTGCAGGGGACTTTAATGTTGCTTCGAACCCTTTCTTGGATACGCTCACCCCAGACCCGGCCACGGACACGCCCCTCTCTTGATGGGCGGGACTGTTTGGCTTCCAGGATGTGTGGAGATGGAAACAGCCCACAGATCGCTCCTATACATGTCATTCCCTTTCTCACAACACGTTGTCTAGGATTGACCTAATCTATGCCAGCTTCGGTCTGCTGCCTAGGGTTAGAGAGGTTAAGCTCCTCCCCCAGGGGCATTTCAGACAATTCACCCTTGTTATGTGATATTCAGACAGGGACACCCCCAACCGACAGAATCTGGCGTCTATCCAGATTTTGGATATCGCACCCCACCATAGAAGTTGAGATTGCTGCAATGATTAGACAGTACTGGCGGGTGAACGCTGGTACTCCCTCACCGGGCATCGATTGGGTTGCTTTTAAGGCCTATATTAAAGGATGTTATCTCTCCTCTATAGCTACGGAATGGAAAAATGATGAGATGGTCTTGGAGGAGGCTGAGACCAAGGCCCAGTCCCTTAAACTAGTTATGCCCTTACAGCTAACCCTATCACAGGACAGGATATGAAAACGGCCTATAGAGAGGTGATGCTCCTGAGAACTGCCAAAGTACATAAAAGTCAGCTAGTCCAAACCAAAAGAATATTTGAGCAGGGGGAAAAATCAGGTAGACTGTTAGCTTGGGATGCTAAAGAACAATCCCCGACTTCTACAATTGCCAGAATCCAGACAACGGACGGAACGATAGCGACTGACCCCTCTGATATTAATAGATGTTTTGCAGACTTCTATACCACATTATACTCATCCAAGGTAGGATACTCTGAAGAGGAGTTATCAAGTTTTCTTGACACGGTGAGGTTCCCAACCCTTACTCCTGCTGCACGGGAACTCATGGATAGCCCAATCACGCTAGAGGAGGTCCAACAAGAGCTGGGTTCTTTGCAACCAGGCAAGACCGCAGGCACGGATGGGTTCCCGCCCGAGTTTTATAAACCGTATGGGGACAAAGTGGCTCCTAGACTACTCAATATGTTCACCAAAACACTTAGACGGTGTCCTACCCCCTTTCATGGCTCAGGCCATAATAGTAGCGATCCCTAAACCCGGGAAAGACCCCCAGCTGTGCTCGTCCTATAGTCCGATTTCCCTCCTTAATTGGGATGCCAAAATACTAACCAAAATTCTTGCTAGACGCCTAAATGAAGTTATACTTTCCTTAATCCATGAAGACCAATCCGGCTTCATGCCAGGTAAGGGTATGGATATTAATCTTCGGAGACTGTATGCGGTCTTGACCTCGGGGGTTGGAGACCTTGACAAGGTAATGGTGGCCTCCCTAGATGCAGAAAAAGCTTTTGATTCTGTGGAATGGAATTATATATGGGAGGTCCTCCGCAGATTTGGTTTTGGTCCCGTCTTCATCTCCTGGGTTGAGGCTGTGTACAGATCTCCAACGGCCAGAGTGCGTACGGGAACTGTCCTCTCCCCACCCTTTCCTCTCTGGAAGGGGACCAGGCAGGGCTGCCCCCTGTCACCAGGCCTTTTCACACTAGCAATAGAGCCCATGGCAATCCTGATCAGATCTACCCCTCAGATTCAAGGTATAAACATAGGCCCCCTTACAGAGAAAGTGTCATTATACGCGGATGACACCCTGCTGTATCTTAGGGATGATGGAAGTTCCCTACAACAAGCACTTGAGGTTATAAATAGATACGGACGGTACTCGGGTGTTTGCATAAATTGGGGGAAATCTGTGTTGTTCCCTCTCCACTCTGCACTAGTTCCTCTGCATTCAGATGCACAGCTACGCCGGGTATCCTAGTTCAGATACCTGGGAGTGGAGATACACAGGGACATCCGTCAGTTTATTGCCCTTAATTTGACCCCGGTGCTCTCTCAGGTAATCCAGCGGTGCACTCAATGGAGATCGCTTCCCCTCGCCCCTGTGGGAAGGGTGAATCTGCTTAAGATGTCAGTCCTTCCTAGACTCACTTATCTATTTAGACAAACTCCGGTTCCTATACCGATTTCCTTTTTCAAGAAGTTAGACAGTGTGGCCACATCTTTCATTTGGAATGGGAAGACCCCTAGGATAGCGAAAACATCTTTACAGCTGCCGGTCACCATGGGAGGCTTGGCACTTCCAAGTTTTCTAAAATATTACTGGGCTGCGGTTCTTGTGACGCTGAAGTGGTGGCTGGCAGAGGAACCAGCTAACCCTGCTTCCATGGTGGAGGCTGCGCTGCTGGGCTCTTATTAAGTGTTGAGAAACCTCATACACAGGGGCCCCCGATCCAACCCAAGGGTGTCTCTCCCTATGGAGACAACTCTCAAGGTTTGTGATACAGTTAGCTCGAAATTCCGATAAAGGGACATATGGTCTCCAGTGACACCACTTTGGGGTAATCCGAAATTACAACGTTTCCAATCTATACCAGATCCAGTTATATGGCTAGACATGGGATTACCACCTTGGAAGATATAGGACAGTTGTTGAATTTTGATGCTCTGAAGGTCAGTAAGGGCCTTCCGAATCAAATGTTTTTTAGGTTTCTCCAACTGAGGCATGCCAGTTGAGGCATGCTCCCAGTTCCCTGACTCTGCAGATGTCAGATTTGGAAGTGGAGCTCAGATCCCCTGACTGTACTAAAACGCTCTCGACTATTTATAACAAGCTGGCTCTGTTCACATGCTGGCAGAGTGACATCCCTGACTTGGAGGACGGATGATTGGGAGGAAGGTATACAACAATATCTAAAATTGACTATCTCGTCAAGAGATTTATACAGCTGAAATTTTTACACCATACCTACTATTCCCCAGCTAGATTAGCAAAAATCTATCCTGACAGGTTAGCGGTGTGTCCCAAATGGGGATCGGACGATGCAGATTTTTTCCATTCAGTTTGGGCCTGTCCGGAGGTGGTGGGTTTTTGGAAAGCGGTACTACAAGATATTAACCTCATAGAAAATCTAAATGTCCCTTATAGTCCTATTCCCCTACTATTGGGCATATGTGATAATCTTGAGGCCCCCCCAGAGGAAAAAGTTGTTTGTATTCTATGCTGCACTACAAGCCAGGAAGGCGATCCTCCTTCGCTGGAACCAATCTCACCCCCCCACCAGGCAACTTTGGCTTTCTCTCATCAATACAGCACTCCCTCTATACAAACTAACATATCTAGGACGGAACTGCCCGAAGAAATTTGACAACATTTGGGCGAGCTGGGTTCAGGCTAGACACTTGACCCTTGATTAGACGTCAGTTGACCCCGGTATATCTACCCTTTTAGACTCAGAGGTGAACTTGGTCTGGGCCTCATGTCCCCCCTGCTGAGGTCTGGGGCCGATCTTTAGACAAGTGCGCTATGTAATGTGCTCTGGGCCCGGAACGCCCCCCCCGGGGTCCCCCCCCCAATGGCTTCTCCGTTTTGTATTCTTATACTGTGCTGAAAGACTTTTGAACTAAGTGGATACTACATTATTGTTTATCACTGTCGCTGTAAAATGTCTGGAGATATATTTTATAATCCATTCATGCTTAATATCTGTCATAAGTGTTATTACTTGGTGTATTTTTTGTTTGTTTAATCTATATAAATAAAATTTATGTTAAAAAAAAAAGAGATCTCACAACAGCCACTAACTGATCATGATCCATACCATTAGGATTCACATAGCCCAAAGAACATAAAACGGGGTCTAAATTCAGCATAGTATCATATACAGAATTTAGCACGTCCAACACTTCCTGCCAATACCTAAATAACTTTGGACATTTGAAAAAAGGTGCAAATAGGAGCCAGGAGATTGAACGCATCTAGCGCAAAGTTTTCTCTCCTGCCTACCCTACGCAGCAATTCCAGGGTATGATAGGCTTTATACAGGATAAAAAGTTGAGTTACTCTCTGGGTAGGTTATATTAAAACAAGCTGTACATTCTTTAATATTTGGTCCCATATATCCCCCAGGGTCATATCGATCCCTGCCTCCCATCTTTGCCTACATTGAACAGTAAAGCCAGAGACCATTTCTACTATTGGTCACATATAGACCTTTAGTAATAAGGCTCTTCATATTGTCTGCTCTGGCTATATTGTCCAGAATAGTAACCGAGGAAAAGGAGACCGTCAAATCTTGAATCTTCAAAGCAAGTCTTAATTGCAAATACTGGAAAAAACATTTTTGATCTAGGTTATATTCAGTACAAAGTTGTTGATACGTTTTCAAAACCCCATTGGAGTATAATTGTATTAGGGTAGTGATCTGGAAAGTCCTTTTAGTTTTAAAATTTACAGAAAGCAGATAAGACTAAGCAGATTTTTTAATTTGTGTTTAAGATACTGCTGCTATGTGCAAAATAAAAAGTGATGAAAAAAATAATAAAAAAATATTCCTAACTGTTTTAAAAGGAACAGCTGCAACCTTTAAATCAGTGGTTCTCAACTCCAGTCCTCGGGACCCACCAACAGGCCAGATTTTAAGTATTACCTTGTGGAGTTGCAGACTAGAATACTGCAATCACTGAGCAGCAAGTGATATCACCTGTGATGTATTTCAGCTATCTTGCAAACCTGGCCTGTTGGTGGGTCCTGAGGACTGGAGTTGAGAACCACTGCTTTAAATTGTGAACTCAAACACTATAAATAATATAATTATAAATGTATAAATGGTGCACTTGTTTAAACTCTCTTACATAGTAATACATAGAAAACCATGAAAATGACAAATAATGAAATATTCACTCAACTTAAACTGTTACACAATGTCCATCCAAATGTGCACTGTAATTATATAAAATTCAGGGATTGTGTTCAAAGAGTGCAAAAATAAAACGTGAAAGTCCAACATAAACATGCAGGTGTGCCATCAAAGTTGACCAGCCACTGCTAATAGATGTGCCAAAAAAAGTATATATATTTTATATTGGCAAATGAGTAGCCTCCACCAGCCACGTTCAAGTGAAATGACCGCTCACCTCAGGAAATGACCATAAGGTCAAACAACGCTCTTTTAATATAAAGTAATGATCTTCAGCCTCTGTTAACTTCTCAATCTACACCCCTCTCCTCTGGTCTCTCTGCAGGGGTTATCTAGATCTTTTCCTCCCATTTCCCAATTTGCTCAGGACATAAAGAGAGATTCATAGTGCAATATTGCTAAAACCATCTGCTTTTATTTAAGACTAAAGTATCAACTCTTATTTAAAACATTGCATACAAGAAGAAGTAAGACTCGATAGGTCATCTCAACATCACATGTTCAGGTATCGGAATAACCAGAAATGACATCACTGGCTCCACCTGGTGCATTGTGTCACTTGTTACGTGACTTCTTCAGGCTCTTAAATAAAAGCGAATGATTTTAGTAATATTGTGCTATGAATCTCTCTTTATGTCCTGAGCAAAACTGGAGGAAAAGATCTAGATAACCCCTGCAGAGCGACCAGTGGAGAGGGGTGTGGATCGAGATAGTCCCATTTAGGGACCATGGATGTTACGGATCGTACTGGGTGAAAGTTAACAGAGGCTGAAGACCATTACGTTATATTAAAAGATCATTGTTTGACCTTATAGTCATTTCCTGAGGTGAGCTGCCACTTCACTTGAAGGTAGCTGATGGAGGCTACTCATTCACCAATATAAAGTATATATACTTTTTTGGGCACATGTATTAGCAGCGGCTGGTCGACTTTGGATGCAGCACCTGCATGTTTATATTGGACTTTCACATTTTATTTTTGCACTCTATGAGCACAATTTCTGAATTTTATATAATTACAGTGCACATTTGGTTGGACATCGTGTAACAATTTAAGTTGTGTGAATACTTCATTATTTGTAATTGTCATGGTTTTCTGTGTATTACTATGTAAGGAAGTTTGAACAAGCTCACCATTTATACATTTATCATTACATTTATCTAATTTTTAATTGTCCAGTTATTCCTTTTTGGGTTTGTTTTGTTTGTTTTTATAGAAATTTATTTCAAATGACAACAGATAAATACAGGTGTTAACCCAATGCATTTAAAATGTAAACAAGGCTTGGTTTTATTCTTGATAAACATTGCTCAGCCAATCAACTTGACCTTAATCTGCATGTATCGACATGAGTGATCTCTAATTTCACAATTAAAAAAAAATGTGCCAGTAGTTTTTTTATTGACTAGCGGAGTGATGGATTCCAAGCTACAGACAACTGTAATCAAAGTCCAAATTCCCTCCTGGTTAATGACACCATAAATCATCCAGTCATTATTATACATGATTTAGTATTTCTGATTTACATCTAGAAAATCATTTAAACTTAACTTCTCAAAACTCACCTGTGCGTCATTTTTTACTGAATTGGCTGTTGACTTATTATTTATTGACTTTAATTAAATTTCAGCATATCACAGAATTATATTGACAGCATATTGGTACTAATTAACCATAACAATGCAATTCTCTCTCTCTAATTAAATTCCTATTAAGAACATTTTATTACAGGTTTTTCTGTTAATTGTGCTGCAAAAGTGATCCATTTCCCTTAGACACACCAAACAAAATGAAAATGGTGTCTACAGTATTTTTTTGTTGACAGACACTTATATTAAAGGTCATTTGCTAAGTAGAAGGAATCTACACACTTACAGTGAAATGTCATTTATATTTGTCAGATTATGCTATCATTCCCTATTTCTAGAAATGCACAGATTATTAAATGTAGTTAGTGATAAGCAAATGTTTAGTAAGTTTAACTGCTTAGGGCAATTAGCATTAGCAACCAATTCAAAATAAATTTAGTAAATGAAATGGTGGTACTAGGTGCAATTTTTTTGTAACTGATTAAAATGAAGTATAAAAGTAAAAATATACTTATTGTAATTTCTTCCAGAAGTTTTACACTTCTTAGTCTGCTCACTAATTTTTTTTTCTATTATTTTACAGTTTGCCAAATTTCTCAACATTTCTGGGCCCACAAAAAAAAAAAAAAAAAACCTTATATGGATTTACTTTTGTCATGTTTTTTTTTATGTGTTTATGGCCCTTTACAACTGAGCAATCTTTTTTATATGAAACATGACAAATGGCTGGTACATGAAATCACAAAAGAAAATAGAATTGCTTTGATCCTACAATTTTCTGCATCTGGAAAGACCCTTGGAAAAATGAATGTATGATACTTTATAAAGTATTATCAACATGATATTCTTGCAAATTCAATATTTAAAATGTATTACCTTATGGAATCTGTAGGGAATTTTGGCTTCTAAGACCACCCAGGTAGGTTCAGGTAATGCAGGAAGACCTCCGTAGACCCCCAGGCCTGGAGATATCAATAAAGTGACACAGGAGACAAGTTTGCTTGGCCACTTAGATATCTAATTTGCAATGCACAAAATTACAGTATTTATGCAGTTGAGGGGATGGGAGGAGTTTTACTAAACTTATACATGTCATTGAAATGAAAATAGGTT
This sequence comes from Lithobates septentrionalis, assembly GCA_037952835.1. Taxonomy (NCBI): domain Eukaryota; kingdom Metazoa; phylum Chordata; class Amphibia; order Anura; family Ranidae; genus Lithobates; species Lithobates septentrionalis. The sequence continues at coordinate 3,040,763 of JBBDGP010000182.1, read as the reverse complement.
CAGTTAATATTTACCTATTAGCTGGTGTTATAAGACAAAATCTTGCATCACTTTCACTATAAGAGTATATATGTATTCTTAAACAGATGTGGAGGAATGAATTTATCTTATCTAGAACAAACATAAGCTAGGACAAACTCCACATTCTAGCTATATTTAAATTTATATATAACCCTGAGTAGACATTTTCTATAGATTACAGCTTAAACATGATGTGGATTTCCGTTGAAACTCATATTTGAGTTTTTCTCAATTTTCCTGTAAAACATAAGATGGTGCCTTAGAATTAAAATGGAGTCCCTCATGATATGTGCTATGTTCTTTACAATCCCCTCTTTGAGACATTATTATATGGCTCAGTACCTTTCACAGTTATGTAATTTTTCTTCTATCATAATACATACTGAGATAAATTCTATTCGCAGCAGCAGGATCAGAGGTTCGGGATGCCTTAACAATTATGCACATTATAAGCTTATAACAGGCATATTCTAGCTTCATCTTGTAATTTGCTTACTTCTTTCCGGTGTTGTGCAATTATATCATAGTAATCTGGTACCTCAATACTTGTGTTATAAAACCAGGTACAACACTCATAATCTTCTGTGTTTTCACGTAACCCAGTTAAAGCAGCACTCATGCTTTCTATGGCTAACTCGTGTAGTTCTAATTGTTTTCTAATTGCCCTAGTTTCTATATTTAATTTAGTAATATCATCCGAATTCTTTTCCATTATTTCATCAATGATTCCAGTGTAATTATTCAATCTTTTCATTAAGTCTATTCCCCACCCAGTCCATGAAGGGAATCAAGCCCATGCCATATCTTTTTCAAGAAATAACTCCCTTTTATTGCGGTGTTTGAGGGGGTACCTAGGATGCATGCTAGCTTCAAGGAGGTGTCTTCCCTTGCTATCTCCTACTACGCCCATGATGGGGACTAGGGATGCAAGATAACACCATCCTTGGGGTTCAGTGGGGATCCAAGGGTGACAGATTTTTCCACAACAAATATAAATACTGTTTCCTAGAGCTAAGCTTGTTGAATATTGTCATCATTTCATCAGAAAAATTGGAAAAGTTAAACTCGACAATAATTGTCCTACTGTGGAAGTGGAACTGGAGTTAAGAACGTTTATTAGAGTGGTGTTTAGGGCAGGTTCTGAAGTATGAAAGAAAGGGCTTTCAATTGAAGTCATTGAAAAGTTAATATTAGCTTGTTGACAAATTTCAGGTCCGTTTGTGGAGTTTCCCAACCTAAAACACCAGTCTGGGGAATGACTTCTACCAGTAATTTGGAAAGTAAGGGTATTATTTGAAAGTGTTCTTATGACATCTGTAAGGACGACAGGAGGTGTGCCATTAAGGAGTGGGGTGAAGTTTAGAGGTACTGCCATTAAGGGGATTCTAGCAGTGCTAGGATGGAGTTTACTACATATCCAACATTTTTCAAATCCAGATTTCTGGGCATAGCTATATTTAAACTTCAACAATAACATTTTCTCTGTAAAACTTTCTGAGTTTTCATTTCTCTTGTGTCTGTCATGTGTATTTTTCTGTTGTAGAGTGTTAGAGGCCCCACAAATACCCTTTATGAGTCCCAAATCTTCAGAATGATAAATACAGTTAGTTATCAGCCAAGTTGGCAGGAACACAATCAGGGCAGCCCAGCATAGGAGGCACAAGGCCTTCCCAGAAGTCTATGGTGAAATAAGCGACGTCATCTTGTTCAGAGTCTTGACCACCTGCTTCACTCAGTGTTCGAGGATTTATATCACCTGCTTCACCTCTCTGTGCTTTATCTTTGCCTTGCTTCTTAGGGTCCTGGTTGACCTTCTTTACGCGACTTGCATGAATCCAGGCCTGTTGTCCTTCTACCAAAATAGCTGTGCGGGTGACTGCGATCACTGTGGTTGGGGTTCCGAAGGGATACTCCTGTTTCTTGGTGCGGTTCAATCTCTGGACCACCACGGTGTCACCCACCTGGAAAGGGTGTGTAGGTTCCTGTGAAGAAGGAGAGGTGTGAGCAACATTCCTTTCAACTTTATCCAAAGTTTCAATAAGTTTTTTTACATATTCTTCCTGAATAAGATCTAGGTCCCCTCTTTCTAACATAAGTGGCCCATGGGGTGGGGAATGGCCTACCCATTAAGACTTCAAAAGGAGAGTATCCTGTCTTTTTAGAGGGTATTATTCTTACCTCGGCTAGTACAGCTGGTAGCACCTTTTTCCAATTTGCATACGTACCTCCAGTGGCCTTCCTGATCTTATCTTTAATGGTTCTGTTCATCCTTTCCATTATACCTGAACTCTGGGGGTGGTAAGGAATATGAAACTTCCATTCTATTTTCAGTGTTTTTACCAGGTCTTGACAAACTTTGGCCACAAATGCAGGACCATTGTCAGAGTTGATCTGTAGTGGGCAACCCCACCTTGGGATAATTTCTTGTATCAGAATCCTCACTACTGTTTGTGCATCTTCTTTTGTAGTTACCAACAGTTCTATCCATCTTGAGAACATTAACACTATTATTAGCAAATATTCCTGTCTTTTACCTAGTTTGGGCATGTGTGTAAAATCTATCTGCAGATGAGTGAATGGTGGCAGATGGATATATCAGATGTTCGTGTTTTGCTTTGTGAGGGTTGCTAGGGTTATTCCGAATGCATGTGATGCATCTGGAAACATATGCCTTAACGAGAGAGGGAAGACCTGGAATGTAAAAATCCTTATCCAAAAGCTCACATGTGACTTTCCACCCTCTGTGACCTATCCCATGGTATTTTGAAATAAAAATGGGTGCACTGGCTACAGGGATACATGGTCTCCCAGACAAGGTCAGTTTCTGGGTTTGTCTGCACACCTATTGAGTTCCATTGCTGGATGTCTTGGTCTGTGGCATATGCTTGGAGATCACGCAATGTTTGATCCAAAAGAGGAATTTCTGGTGAGAGTTATGGCATTTGTATGTTTGCAGGCTGTGTGGATGCTGCTTCTCTTGCTGCTTTGTCAGCTAAGGCGTTGCCTTTGGCTATGTCATTCTGTTGCCCTGTATGTGCCCTACAGTGTAGTATAGCTATGGACCTTGGTAATTGTATAGCTTCTAACAGACTTGTGACAAGCGTGGAATGTGAGATGGATTTACCGTCTGCTGCTATGTAGCCCCGCCTTTTCCATATGACTCCAAAATCATGCGCAACACCGTAAGCGTACTTGGAGTCTGTGTAAATGTTTACATCCTGTCCTTCAAAAAGCTGACAAGCTCTAGTAAGGGCTATAAGTTCTGCAGCTTGTGCTGATTGGAATGGGACAGGGTTTGCTTCCAGTATTTTATCAGGCAGCTGAACAACAGCATACCCTGCATGGTATGTTTTATCATTTGGTCTTGAACAAGACCCATCCACAAAGACATTCTGTGCTCCAGGGAGAGCAGTTGAAGACATGTCTGGTCTCGGGGATGTGTCTTGGTGGATGAGGTCCATGCATTCATGTTGAGGCACTACCTCATCTTCTTCACCTTTCAAGCCTAGCAAGGCATTCAGGATTGGAGCTGGGCCAGAAGTGGGAGAGGCATATTTTATCTCACGTTTTGGGTTAGAAAGTAAAATTACTTCATAACCGCTCAGCCTCTGGGCTGACATGTGCTGGGTATGGATATTCTTTAGTAGAATGGATACATTGTGAGTAGTGTGTAGTGTGGTGGCATGTCCTAGAGTGAATGATGTAGCCATTTCCACCACCATCGCACAGGATGCCAGAGCTCTGAGACACGCCGGCATGCCCTGTACAGGCATCGGCACAACTTTTGAAAAAAACGCAATAGGGCGGAGTTTCCCCCCATGCTCCTGAGCCAGGACCCCCGCCATTGTTTTACAGTTGTCCCTTGCAAACAAGTGAAACATTTTACCATATTCAGGTAGTCCAAGTCCAGGAGCTGTGACCATTGCAGTTTTAAGATACACAAAAGCATTGTACATTTCATCATTCCATTTCACACAATCTGGCATGTCAGTACCTGTGGCTTGCCTCAGGAGATTATCATAGTAGGAACAATCAGGTATCCATTGGCGGCAGTAACCAATCATTCCTACGAGAGCCGCAACTCTCTTGTGACTGATTTTCCTTTCTCCTTTGGAGAGTACAAAACCAAGTTATTCAACAGTTTCCTGACACCATTGTAGCTTTTTCTTAGAAACCTTGTGACCATTGTCTGCTAATCAATGTAACAGATCTAAACCATCATTTTTACATGCTTTCTGGCTTGGACTACACAACAACAAATCATCAACATATTGAAGTAGGACGGAACCATGGCGGGGTGTCCAAGACCGCAGGGTTGCCTGGAGGGCCACTGTGTATACTACAGGGGAGTCTACATAACCCTGGGCTAATCTACACCACGTCATTTGGCGATTTCTGAAATTGAATGCAAAGATAGGCTGTGTCTCTTCGTCAACAGAAACTGAAAAAAATGCATTACAAAGGTCAATGACCGAAAAATGCTCTGCATCGGATGGTATGGAGGATAGGAGTGATGGCACGTCAGGCACTATGGGAGCGATGGGTATTACTAGGTTGTTTATAGCTCTGAGGTCTTGTACAAACCTGTAAGAGCCGTTCCGGCTTCATTACTGGGTTAATGGGGGTGTTGTAGGGTGACAGTGTCTCTTTAAGAATTCCTTGCTGCAGGAACCTTTCCACCATTGGGGCCACTCCTTCCTCTTTTTCTTTTGAAATGGGGTATTGTTTGTGATAAACCGGCTGTGCCCATGATTTTAAAGCTGCCTTGTATGGGGTACAAGAAATAAGACCTACATCCAAGGAGCTCTTAGACCATACCGGATCATCTGGTGGAGGGAGATCACTAACCTCAGTGTAATATATTGGTATTACCTTGGAGTGTACGAAGACCCCTCCTTCAGTAGTCATTTTCAGTGTTATACCCAATCTTCCCATCAAATCTCTACCCAAGAGATTCACAGGACAATTTGGTATAATCCTGAAACAATGATGCAAGACTGTTGCACCTCCCCTTTCAACATCACTTACTGTTAAAGGTGGTGTTTTGTATGTTTTGGTAAGTATCCCATTAATTCCCATAGAAGGTTCAGCAATTTTAGTCTCACCTCTGTCCACATGGTGTTCCTACCTGGTACTGTGTTTAACCCATATGCTCCCGCGTTTCCAGTGTCAATAGTGTTTATACTTGGAACATTTGCCCAGCTCCAGGAACTGGTGTGTCCTATGATACCATCAATGATAAGGCGCATGTCTTCCTGTGTGTAATTTCTACCCTTACAGGCCTTTTTTAAGTACGTTAAAGTGCCACCTGCAGAGGCGTTGGGTTTGGGGCAATGTTTTACTATCCTGTCAATGTCCTCAATGTCTATTACCTTTTTTAATAATTAATTTCCAATGGTCATGAAAGGTGCTTGAAGGTTAGTGTTACTATATACAGTTCCACTCTTTGTTTTAGGGGGACTAAGTATTTTATCCCCTTTAACGTCTTCTTCCTCCTGCTCTTGGCCAGGTGGTGAAACTACCCCTCCTATAGCTCCCTGATCTTCTTCTGGTTCACCTACCTCGACTCGGGCCCTCTGTGGGTGCTGTCTATCTTGTTGTGGAGCGGGAGGGATCTGCTGTTGTGGTTGTGGAGCGGGGGGGACCTGCCGTTGTCTGGTTGCATAATGTCCAGCCAGAAGATCAATATCTTCCTTTCTTAAACTCGGATAGACATGTACATATGCGGGTGGAGGATTACTGACTATTGGCAGGGGTGGGGCTATTGGGTCAGGGACAAATCTCTTTTTATCGGCTTCTTCTCTGTTTCTGGTCATAATCTTCCTTACTTAAACATTTGAGCTTTTTCTGTTTCTTATTATCCCTCTGAAACCAATATGGGGCGTATTTTAACCAGTTCTTTCCTCCCTTTTCCATATAATCCATATCGCATTGATGATCCCCAGGGTACCAAGGGAAAGCTCTCTTATCTCCTAAACACAATCCTTTTATCATATCTATGTGAAATTCATCATTAGTGCCATCCCGGGGAAAGGGGTCTACACTGTGTATGGCTTCGGTCCATCCCGCTAAATTTGAAACCCATGGGACTATGAATTCATAATTAGTACCACAAATTCTGGCTACAAAATCCTTACACATTTCTCCTGGATTGGGAAGAGGGGGAGGATCTTCTTTACCTTGTTTCTGACCCATATTGACAGTGGGAGCCGACTGTTTTACCACGCAGTCTACTGATCCACACGACAGATTATCTTATAACTTCTATGCTACAGATAAGAAAAAGCAAAATATTTTGGGGTCACCAGAGTCTATTTCCTCATTAACCACTTCATATCCCTTCCCAAAAGGAATGTATCTATATATGTGTATGCAGTACTGCTTATCTTTGTGGGTTTCCCAAAAACCCTCCAATATTAACCTCTGGCGTGGTTCTTATCCCCTACTAATTTATGGGTCTAAAAAGCTTTAATCAGAGCTGAGGCAAGAAATATTTTGTCATTAAAGCAAAGTATACTTACTCTTCAGATGATTTTTGGCTTTTTTCCCGGACAAAGAGCCCCCAGTTTCTGTAGGGAATTTTGGCTTCTAAGACCACCCAGGTAGGTTCAGGTAATGCAGGAAGACCTCCGTAGACCCCCAGGCCTGGAGATATCAATAAAGTGACACAGGAGACAGGTTTGCTTGGCCACTTAGATATCTAATTTGCAATGCACAAAATTACAGTATTTATGCAGTTGAGGGGATGGGAGGAGTTTTACTAAACTTATACATGTCATTGAAATGAAAATAGGTTCAGTTAATATTTACCTATTAGCTGGTGTTATAAGACAAAATCTTGCATCACTTTCACTATAAGAGTATATATGTATTCTTAAACAGATGTTGAGGAATGAATTTATCTCATCTAGAACAAACATAAGCTAGGACAAACTCCACATTCTAGCTATATTTAAATTGATATATAACCCTGAGTAGACATTTTCTATAGATTACAGCTTAAACATGATGTGGATTTCAGTTGAAACTCATATTTGAGTTTTTCTCAATTTTCCTGTAAAACATAAGATGGTGTCTTAGAATTAAAATGGAGTCCCTCATGAAATGTGCTATGTTCTTTACAGAATCTAATTAGCCCCTCTAGTTCATATCTTGAACTACAGAATAATTTGTAGCTATGTTGTAGTGACATGACGGTAGAAGGGATTGAGTATTTTAATAAAAGACAAATGGGCTAAACTGATACTCAGTCCACAAAAATGATGTTTGTGTCAGTCTACAACAAGACTTAAGCCTCATACACATGTATCGTTTTCGAAGCGATTGTACGATACTCTGATTGTTAGTACACAGCTTTTGTTTGAAATTTTCTGAAGTGACAAACAGTAAAAATGTTTCTCGTACGATAACGGATCGTACGATATTTGTTTATTCAGTACAAATTTTGTTAGAAAATACAATACAAAAATACATCACATCACTTACAAATTTTTATTCCATCATGTGAGAATTTTCGTTCTTTAGTAACGTATTCGTTTTTGATATGGAGACTAGCATGCAAAAAATAATCTCATGTGTACTAGGCTTTAACCAGTTCCCGTCCCCTGTACATACATATACAGTGCATCCTGGATGGGAGGCGGTGATACCAGGATCATGGCTGCAGTCAATCTTCTACTAGTTTTATTCTAAATTTGTAGTGTCTTGATCGATTCTCCAAGTCATCAATTTTGCACATGGCGGTCTCTAATTGATCTTGGAGATCTTGTATTCTGGCAGTGTTTTGGTTCATTCTGGCAATAGTTTGGTACGCTTTCTTTTCAATGGCTCCGATCCTGGACCCTAAGTGTTGAATGTCCGCATGAATGGTGGAGGTAATTTGGGAAGCTGTATGTGCTAGGCCCCTGGTGAGCATTTTAGAAAAGGTAGCCATCAGAGATGGGAAATCAGAGGGGGTATTTAGATAATTAAGTGATCACCATTGAATGCACCTGTGCTGGCAGATATGGCAGTCATGGGTGTGAGCAGCAGCTCATCCATTGTCCTTTGGATTAGAGATTCCGTAGATGCCAGTGAGGGAAGGGCCAGGAGAGGGTTATTCACCATGGGGCTGTCTAGTAGAGACACTGAGTCTCCTACTATATCCTGGTCTGCTATGGATTCCTCCTCCTCTGCATCAGCTCTGCATGGAATAGCGGGCGCCATCTTGGCTTTTTCGGCCAACCACGGGCTGGGATCTAGCTGGCGGAAGAGATCTCTCCTAACGGATCCCCCAGATATCTGGGGGTTCCCAGAGCGTTCCCAAGGTGAACCCTGGTGTTGCAGCTCGGGGGCGAGCTCTCTGGTGGCTATGGTGGGGGGTAGTCTGCTGGAGCTGTGCGGAGCTCCCCGGCTATGCGTCCATACCGAGAGCTGCCGTACATGCGCCTTTATAAAACATTTTTTATAGAAACAAAAACTTTTTTTTTTTTTCAAAATTTTCAGGCTTTTTAGTTATTTGTTGCAAAAAAATTAAAAACCCAGTGGTGATTAAATACCACCAAAAGAAAGCTCTATCTGTCTCAAAAAAATGATACAAATTTTAATTTGGGTACGGCGTTGCATGACCGCGCAATTGTCATTCAAAGTGCAACAGTGCTGAAAGCTGAAAATTGGCATGGGCAGTAAGGGAGTAAAAGTGCCCATTAGGCCCCTGGGCACCATTGGCTCCCACTGCTGTCAATCAGTCAGTGAGCCAATGAGAGAGAGGGGGCAGGCTGAATGTCTGAATGGACACACAGAGCAGCGACTAGGCTCAGTGCTCCCAGAGCAAGCCGTTTGCTGTGGGGGCATTTGACAGGAGGGAGGGGCCAGGGGTGCATGGGAGGGACCTGAGAAGAGGAGGATTTGGGCTGCTCGGAGCAAAACCACTGCACAGGGAAGCTAAGTATATCATGTTTGATAGAGATATATATATATATATATATATATATATATATATATATATGTATATGTGTGTGTGTTGTTCTTATAAAGAAATGTAATAAGAAGCTAACTTATTATTTTTTTTTTTCATGCTTCAGTCTCTTATATTAAATAAATGTGGTAAATAATGAAACAGGCATTAGTCTCCTGTAATTTTAGCCAGGGTCTATGTGTCCTTCCCAGAAATTCAGTTAATGGACGTGCCCAGAGAAGAAAGACATCATCCACAATTAGAAATGTATTGCATGCAGCCAAACTGGAAGCAAAAACTATTTTTTTTTTTTTTTTTTTTACTTCATTTTTCAGAGCTGTCAAAAGTGTTACAATCTAAATATTTCATTATATTAAAGCCAAACTTCAGTCATTTTTTTCAACTTTCCATCTATTAATTCTTCTCTCTCTCTCTCTCTCTCTCTCTCTCTCTCTCTCTCTCTCTCTCTCTCTCTCTCTCTCTTGTGAGTTTGCCAAGAAGGGAGGGAGGATGAGTTATAAGAGGGCCAATGAGGGCTGCAGAGCTGGAGGTGTGTCTATCCAGGAACAGGCAGCAGCTTCAGCTGCCCACAGTTAAAATGGTTGCAGCCAGACTCAGTGGAGGGAGATTTCTGCAGCATATTTGGCAAGTACAGAATCACAGTATATGTAAAATAATATGCAAAGTGGTTGGAGGGAAGCTTCAGAATGACAAAGATGTTTTTATTACTGAGCAGACTGCAGTTCCTCTTTAACGTTTATGTGAAAAACCTTGGTAACTTGATCTGATATCACCAAGTTACTATTTTCTTGTGCTTCTAAAACATAATCCATGACAGCGGCTCCCTGAGGTTCCTCATACAGTACTTCCAACACTTTAAGATGACCTAGGGTGAGCAACCGCTCAATGTACTGTGAGTTTTATAATACATTAAATGCATGTAGGTCATGCTGTATGGCAAATGTACAGCATAACAAGTATGTTGTTTTCCATTTATTTCTAAGATAGCTTGCCATTTACCATGTAGTCCAGGCTGTGCACAGCTTTTACATATTAACATGTCTCCTGCAGGGACCTAATATACGTTCACATATTTTCATGATCATTGCAGTTCTCTTCTGCTTATGGAGACTTTATACTGCGTGCACCTCCATGCTAAATGTTTTCACTTGCAACTAGATAGATAGATAGACCTTAGAAATATATAGCAAAGCATGTTGTGTTATCACTGTGGTTAATGGCTATCCCTGCATTTTTGAACGATTGGCAACCCTAACATTAAAATTCTCAACAGATACCACTACAAATTAAAGTGGCGTTCTAGGCTAAAATGCAGAGCACCTCACACCCCTAATTTTTGGATTTTTTTTTTTTTTCTTTTTTAGTCTTTTGTGGTACCTTTTTTGTGTTTTCAGCTGGACTTCCATCCTACCTTAAGGTACGTCATTTCCACAATTGCATCGGGCCTTCCTACTTTCCCCCGCTGCCTTGTGAGACCTGTGTGTGTCCCAGAAGACGACGGGACCATTCGCACATGCGCAGTAGGAAACCGGCAATGAAGCCTATGCGATGTCGGCGCCTGCACCCAAAGCTGATGGACGAATAGGCCTGGGGTGCCGACATCACGGGATCCCTTGAAAGGTAAGTGTCCTTATATTAACAGTTAGTAGCTGCAGTATTTGTAGCTGCTGACTTTTACATTTTTTTTTTTTTTATACAGGCTGGAACTTCGCTTTAACCCTAGGGTCCCACACAAAAAACAAAGCTATGGTAATCATTTAAACTAGCAAAATGTAAAAAAAAAATAAAGTAAAATTCTGGGGCAAATGTTAACTAATCTTAGTATCTCCCAACAGGGGACAGTTCTATCTTAGGCCCCCCACTCAAAACCCCAGAGATGTCAACTTCCTGCAGAGACATGGTTTATGTTGAGATGACAAGTCAAAGTAATCTTTCCAGTTAAAGTGGTAGTAAAGTAATTTTTTTGAACTTGTGCCTACAGTTAAGCTTATAATAAATCTTACCTGTAGGTACAGTGAATATCTCCCAATAACTTGTGGTGTTTAGGAGGTATTCACACTGGATGCAGCCAGTGACATCACTGGTGCATGCACTCTGAAGGTCCTGCATACCGTGCTTGTTTATATTGATGGACTGTTTATGTAAATAAAGCTTATATTCATTATTATATTGTACCTATTTTCCATTTTGGTTATTTGAGTACTCCAGACACATAAAGTCCCTAGGGGGAAGTACTGTATATTCTTTAACTGCTTCCAGACTGCCCTATAGCAGTTTTACTGCTACAAGGCGGCACCTGTGCACCGAATCACATATATATTATATACTTCAGGGTAGGGGGCACGCATGCGCACCGCCAGAGACTTGCTTCCGCTGACATTTCACACAGCGGAAGTCAATCGGCGGGTGCGCAGTACTCGATGTCCTCAAGCACCTGCCGATCGATAGGCAGAGAGCCAAAACTGACAGGAGGGAAGGGATGGAATTTGTGTCCCTGCGAAGCAGGGAATAAATTCCATCTCTTCCCTTAGTAAAAGCACCTCGCACAGTGTAGTAAAACAATGGCTAGGCACACAGTTAACCCTTTTCTCGCCCCTGATGTTAACCCCTTCCCAGTCAGTGTCATTAGTAGGGATGAGCTTCGAGTTCGAGTCGAACTCATGTTCTACTCGAACATTGGCTGTTCGCAAGTTCGCCGAACAGCGAACAATTTGGGGTGTTCGCGGCAAATTCGAATGCCGCGGAACACCCTTTAAAAGTCTATGGGAGAAATCAAAAGTGCTAATTTTAAAGGCTTATATGCAAGTTATTGTCATAAAAAGTGTTTGGGGACCCGGGTCCTGCCCCAGGGGACATGGATCAATGCAAAAAAAAGTTTTAAAAACGGACGTTTTTTCAGGAGCAGTGATTTTATTAATGCTTAAAGTCAAACAATAAAAGTGTAATATCCCTTTAAATTTCGTACCTGGGGGGTGTCTATAGTATGCCTGTAAAGGGGCGCATGTTTCCTGTGTTTAGAACAGTCTGACAGCAAAATGACATTTGGAAGGAAAAAACTCATTTAAAACTACCCGCGGCTATTGCATTGCCGACAATACACATAGAAGTTCATTGATAAAAACGGCATGGGAATTCCCCACAGGGGAACCCCGAACCAAAATAAAAAAAAAAAAAAATGATGTGGGGGTCCCCCTAAATTCCATACAAGGCCCTTCAGGTCTGGTATGGATATTAAAGGGAACCCCAGCCAAAATTTAAAAAAAAAATTGACGTGGGGTTCCCCCTAAATTCCATACCAGACCCTTCAGGTCTGGTATGGATTTTAAGGGGAACCCCGCGCCAAAAAAAAAAAAAAAAAACGGCGTGGGGTCCCCCTAAAAATCCATACCAGACCCTTATCCGAGCACGCAACCTGGCAGGCCGCAGGAAAAGAGGGGGGACGAGAGTGCGGCCCCCCCCCCTCCTGAACCGTACCAGGTCACATGCCCTCAACATTGGGAGGGTGCTTTGGGGTAGCCCCCCAAAACACCTTGTCCCCATGTTGATGAGGACAAGGGCCTCATCCTCACAACCGTGGCCGGTGGTTGTGGGGGTCTGCGGGCGGGGGGCTTATCGGAATCTGGAAGCCCCCTTTAACAAGGGGACCCCCAGATCCCGGCCCCCCCCCTGTGTGAAATGGTAAGGGGGTACTTACCCCTACCATTTCACTAAAAAACTGTCAAAAATGTTAAAAATGACAAGAGACAGTTTTTGACAATTCCTTTATTTAAATGCTTCTTCTTTCTTCCTTCATCTTCTTCTTCTTCTGGCTCTTCTGGTTCTTCCTCCGGCGTTCTCGTCCAGCATCTTCTCCGCGGCGTCTTCTATCTTCTTCTCCTCGGGCCGCTCCGCACCCATGGCATGAGGGGAGGCTCCCGCTCTTCTCTTCATCTTCTTCTCTTCTTCATCTTCTTCTTCATCTTCTTCTTCATCTCTTCTTCCTTCTTCTCTTCTTCATGTCTTCTGCGGGCCGCTCCGCAGCCATGCTGGCATGGAGGGAGGCTCCCGCTGTGTGACGGCGTCTCTTCGTCTGACGGTTCTTAAATAACGGGGGGCGGGGCCACCCGGTGACCCCGCCCCCCTCTGACGCACGGTGACATGACGGGACTTCCCTGTGACGTCACGGGGAATGCCACAGGGAAGTCCTGTCATGTCACCGTGCGTCAGAGGGGGGCGGGGTCACCGGGTGGCCCCGCCCCCCATTATTTAAGAACCGTCAGACGAAGAGACGCCGTCACACAGCGGGAGCCTCCCTCCATGCCAGCATGGCTGCGGAGCGGCCCGCAGAAGACATGAAGAAGAGAAGAAGGAAGAAGAGATGAAGAAGAAGATGAAGAAGAGAAGAAGATGAAGAGAAGAGCGGGAGCCTCCCCTCATGCCATGGGTGCGGAGCGGCCCGAGGAGAAGAAGATAGAAGACGCCGCGGAGAAGATGCTGGACGAGAACGCCGGAGGAAGAACCAGAAGAGCCAGAAGAACCAGAAGAAGAAGAAGATGAAGGAAGAAAGAAGAAGCATTTAAATAAAGGAATTGTCAAAAACTGTCTCTTGTCATTTTTAACATTTTTGACAGTTTTTTAGTGAAATGGTAGGGGTAAGTACCCCCTTACCATTTCACACAGGGGGGGGCCGGGATCTGGGGGTCCCCTTGTTAAAGGGGGCTTCCAGATTCCGATAAGCCCCCCGCCCGCAGACCCCCACAACCACCGGCCACGGTTGTGAGGATGAGGCCCTTGTCCTCATCAACATGGGGACAAGGTGTTTTGGGGGGCTACCCCAAAGCACCCTCCCAATGTTGAGGGCATGTGGCCTGGTACGGTTCAGGAGGGGGGGGGCCGCACTCTCGTCCCCCCCTCTTTTCCTGCGGCCTGCCAGGTTGCGTGCTCGGATAAGGGTCTGGTATGGATTTTTAGGGGGGCCCCACGCCGTTTTTTTTTTTTTTTTTTGGCGCGGGGTTCCCCTTAAAATCCATACCAGACCTGAAGGGTCTGGTATGGAATTTAGGGGGAACCCCACGTCAATTTTTTTTTAAATTTTGGCTGGGGTTCCCCTTAATATCCATACCAGACCTGAAGGGCCTTGTATGGAATTTAGGGGGACCCCCACATCATTTTTTTTTTTTTATTTTGGTTCGGGGTTCCCCTGTGGGGAATTCCCATGCCGTTTTTATCAATGAACTTCTATGTGTATTGTCGGCAATGCAATAGCCGCGGTAGTTTTAAATGTGTTTTTTCCTTCAAAATGTCATTTTGCTGTCAGACTGTTCTAAACACGGGAAACATGCGCCCCTTTACAGGCATACTATAGACACCCCCCAGGTATGAAATTTAAAGGGATATTACACTTTTATTGTTTGACTTTAAGCATTATTAAAATCACTGCTCCTGAAAAAACGGCCGTTTTTAAAACTTTTTTTTGCATTGATTCATGTCCCCTGGGGCAGGACCCAGGTCCCCAAACACTTTTATTGACAATAACTTGCATATTAGCCTTTAAAATTAGCACTTTTGATTATTCATGTTCGTGTCCCATAGACTTTAACGGTGTTCGCGTGTTCGAACGAATTTTTTTCCTGTTCGCATGTTCTGGTGCGAACCGAACAGGGGGGTGTTCGGCTCATCCCTAGTCATTAGTACAGTGACCAAGCATATTTTTTAGCACTGATCACTGTATTAGTGTCACTGGTCCCCAAAAAGTACTAAAAGTGTGTGTCAGAATGTCCATCGCAATATTGCATTCCTGCTATAAGTTGCTGATTGCTGCCATTACTAGTAAAAAAAAAATAGGTGAATAAAAATTTCCCATAGTTTGTAGACACTATAAAATTTGGGCAAACCAATTAATATATGCTTATTGGTATTTTTTTTACAAAAAATATGTATTACATATTGACCTAAATTGATGAAATAGATTAGATTAAATAATTAGCCATATTGCAAAATATGGCCTAATCACGAGGGGGTGGGGTAAATCTTCCAGAGGTCAAGTGATTACATTTCGATCTTCAGAGCTCTGTGCGGGAGCAGAGGTCTCCCACACGCATGCGTGGGAGTGACATGATTGTGGCCCTGGCCACTCACACAGATTGAGCCCGTGAACCCTGAATGAAGACCGGGCAAGATGGAAGCCCTATTAGCAGTGACAGCACACTGCTAGAGGGCTTTGTTCTAAGGTAATTATTTCATAATGTGCAAATGTAATGCATACTAGCACATTATGCCATTGGCTTGCAGGGGATTATTTTGGTAAATGCTGTTTATGTTGCCTTTTTACCTCTTTCGATACGCACAATGTGTAGTTATTTTAATTCTATAGCAGGAGGTAGTCAGATTCCTTCGGGGGCATTACTGGCTCACATCATGGTTCTCCCGAAGGATGGCAAGGACGCTACTTTACCGCAAAACTACTGTCCCATTTCACTGCTAAATGCGGATATAAAAATATTGGCAAAAATTCTGGCAAACCGCCTAAAACAACTTTATGCCCCATATTATCCATCTGGACCAAACAGGATTTATAGTGGGCCATGAGGCAAGAGATTCCCTCGCAAATGTCAGGACTCCATGCCATACTTGATCCTATCGATGGACGCGGAAAAAGCATTCGATCATGTGGACTGGTCCTAACTGAAAGCGGTCCCGAAGACCCTGGGGTTAGGTCCACACATGTTGATGTTGATCATGGCCCTTTGTTCAACTCCTAGTGCCCAGGTTAAGGTAAATGGCCTTTTTTCTTCTAGGTTCTCCATCAGGAATGGCACGAGGCAGGGGTGCCCCCTTTCGCCTCTCCTTTTTGCTTTGGTTCTTGAACCTCTTCTACACACTTTAAGGGTGAACCAGGATATTACAGGCCTGACAGTGGGCAATACTGAGCATAAGTTGTCAGCCTATGCTGATGATGTGCTCTTCCACCTTACAAACCCCCTTGTCTCACTCCTAACCTGATACAAGAACTCCAGCGTTTTGGGATGCTTCTCAACTTTAAAATTAGTTTTACAAAATCAGAGATCTTACCTATCCAGCTGCCCACTTCCCTTGCAAACTGCTTGCAGACAGCCTTCCCCTTTACGTGGGCCAAATCCTCTTTCAAGTACTTGGGCATTCAGCTCACTGACTGCTTCGAAACACTATATGCCCACAACTATCCCATGTTGTTATCTACAGTTAAGCAAGATTTAGCCTCTTGGACTAAGATAGACTTCATGTGAGTGGGACAGGTGAATATCCTCCCCAGGATACTTTTCTATATGCAGATGGTGCCGATACCCCTGCCCAGAGCCTGTTTTACCCAGCTTACTAGTCTAATGACCAGGTTTGTGTGGAATGAGTGGAGACCATGAAATGCTCAAAGAAATGAGGTGATCTGCGAATCCCAGATGTCCAGAGGTATTATAGGGCTATAGTTCTCCAGCAGATCCTGAACTGGCGTTTCCATACTCAATCTAAGCTATGGATATCCTTGGAGAAATGTATGGCAGGTAGAAACTTGTCGTATGCCCTGTGGCTGACTTGGGAACACAGGGGGCTGTCCGAGACTACTTCTCCTTTGACAACCCATGGTCTTAGAGTTTGGGACTGAATTAATCAGTTATGGGGTCTAGCCCCCCTGTGTTCCCATTGGCTCCCCTCAGGGGGTTTCTTTGGTTTCCCCCTGGTGAACAAATTGCTTTCTTTGGACCATGGGCAGATGATGGCAATGCCAGTTGTGGTAAATTCATGGAGGACTGTAAATTATTGGCCTTTGTGGTTCTAAGGGCACAGCGGGGTGGCTTTCCTATGGACTTTTGGCGTTACAGACAGCTCCACCATTTCTTTGCTCAGCATGGCCGTGCTATTAGGGACATGTCTTCTCTTACACTTTTTGAATGCCTTTTCATAGCAGAAGAACCTATACCTCACATGTTATCCGAACTTTACCAATTATTAGACTCCGCCACGAATGATGCCAAACCTTTGTTTTTCCGGGCATGGGAATGCGACTTGGGGCTCGTTTTCTCTGAAGCCCAGCTGACCCACCTGTACCAGCTAACCCACTCTAGTTCATTGGATTCAAAAATGCAAGAGACAAACTATAAGATTCTGTCTCGCTGGTACAGGGTGCCTGCTGACCTGGCAAGTATTTATCCCTCTGCCTCTGGCCTATGCTGATGAGGATGTGGCTATAGAGACACAGTGCTACACCTGTGGTGGGAATGCCCTGTGATAGAGCCTTTCTGGAAGGATGTTAAAAGCCAGATACAGGATATTCTTGGTCTGGACATTCCCCTGTCTCCGGTACATTTTCTCCTCCACGTCCATCCTCTGCCAATTAGTCAATATAAGAAAAGTGTACTGCCTCATCTTTTAAATGTGGCCAGGCGCTTGCTGCCAATATATTGGAAACGCGCACAAATTTCTAGCAGAGAAGAGTGCATACAAGGGGTGGATGGGATCAGAGACGCAGAGGAATGGATAGCAACCTGCAAAGGTACTCACAAACGTTTCTCTAGCATATGGGCAGTATGACTGGAGCACGCTCCGGACCCACAGTTGGTTTCTTCTAGTCTGGACTTGGCGCTTCTGGAGTTTGCAGAGCCCTCCCTTGGGCATCGGCAGCATTCTCAGCAGCAGTAAGATGGAGTTTTTTGTTTTTTTTTTCAGGTGCAGGAATGGTTCTCCTCTACCACTCTCTGCCTCCTTTTCTGCTACAAATTAGTGGGCGTCGGCATGAGCGATTGGCCTAACAGCGAGCATCCTAGGTATGTGCCTAATTTATCCCTTCTCTTCTTCTCTTTTGTTTTGTTATATGTTGGTTTTATCGTTTTTTGCTTTCAAATGCATACAATTGACATATGGACCTAATGTCTTGACATGGTAGCTGGGGTCGCCTAAATTAAGGTTGATTTTACTCTTGGTTTCATGTGCCCCCTTTGGTGGCAGGCCCCTGGGAGAGGTATGCTGGAGGCTATTTGGTCTCCCTCCCTTAGTGGTGAAGCCTGCAGGGCTGCATTGTTACTGGACATAGCACTCAAACTGTCTTTGACGGTCTAGGACTGATCCTTGAGCTTACTCGTTCAACAGTTCTTTTTTATGTTTTGGGCCCTTCTTTATGCCTTGAAGGTGGAGAGGATGCCCATAGTTTGTAAATGTATTTCGTTTACCTACATGTCGTGGAGATTTTCTATTTTTCGTATAAATAAAGATTATATATTTTTTTTTAAATGGTCTACTCAAAATAATCGCTCTAAGAATAGAAAAATACACGAGACAACTAACTGATGACGATGATGTGGTTTCTGATTCATCTTCTCACACTTTTGTTTCTTCTCGACAGCAATCTCATGGCGGTGGTTCCGGAAATGCGCAACCATACTGGCACAAACGTAAATATGCTGATGGGCAATTCACACAAGAAAGTGGTAAATAAAAGTCTGCTAAAAATAGGGACACAACACTGGTAATCAATTTTTAAAGCACCTTCTAAACACAATACTAAGGTCAACCCTTCACTGAGTACCCCTGCCACTAATCGGAGCGTTATTCATGGAGTGACAGGGCAATCTCAATTCACTTTGTTTAATCACAATTAACAGTCAACACCACATGGTGTGGCTTTTTGGACATCCCTTTGGATGTCATTATTGCTCAGAAACCTTTTTTCTTTTTTAGTGGAACACACGCTGGATCCCAACAAAACTGTACAGACCAACATACAAAATTATATGCACAAACAGAGAAGAGTGGGAAGAAGGGGACAGTGGCTGATGTTGGCCCGGTAATATTCCCACCCTGGAAAAGACTGGACTATATCGGTACAGATAGACAATAATAAATAATAAATAAAAGTTTATTACAAAAAAGATTATTACAGAAAGGAAAATACATGTTGTACTTATTAAAATTGCAAAAACAGAGGCTCGGGAATACCCAAGGAACATCTGTAGTTACAGAGTATAGAATGGTCTGGTTCTCGACTAGTTTCGCGGTGTTACCGCTTCCTCAGGAGGACCAATCTATGGGACAGATAATAAAAATAATACAACCATAATACATACAAACATACAAACATTGTAATGCAGCGTGTAAAAACCAACATAACCTAAGAGGTAAATACAGGAATGGCTTACCCTATATTTGGGTGAATATGTGCGGTACCCAGCTGCCCAAACATAACTCCCCCGCGGCGGACAAGGGGGATTGTACGGAATTCCCTGAATGGATAAGAAAATAGCAATTGAAGGGTCTGGTATAACAACCGGTTGGGAGTAGACAAGATTAGCCATTCGTATAGGGGAGGGAGGTAAATAAGGGCGGAAAGGAGAGAAAAGGAAAGAAAAGAAAGAAAAGAGGGGAGTAAGAAAGGAGAAAGGAAAGGGATAGGAATGAGGGAGGGAAGATGGGGAAGGGGGTAAAGGGGGGTGGGGAGGGGAAGAAGAAGGGAGGGGGGGAAAAGGAGGAAGGGAAAAAGGGGGGGGGAAGGGGGGAGGGGCAGGGAAGGAGGGGGAGGGCAAGGCAAGTGGTGGGGAGGGAGGATAGGGGCTAAAGGGGGGAAGGAGGGGAGGGGGGACTGGGGGTGGGAGGAAGGACCGAGGGAATGGGGGGGGGGAGGGGAGAGCAGAGGAGGGGGGAAAAACAAGATGGGGCAAGCAAGGCACAGAACCAGAGAAAAGAAGGGGGGAATACAGTGCCCACACCCTCACTAGTGATATTGAGGCAAATGGTGTGACTTACCATGGTTGTTAGTCCAAGGGATGGTATAAAACCAAGTAATATAAGGGCTTGTTGAAAGCGCCGAAGTCAGATGACTCATAGGAAGCAAGAGCACCTACTGTGTCCACCGAGAAGGGGTTCAAAGGGGGTACATGGCTGTGGGAGCCCAGCGGTATGAGGGGATGCCCACAGGGTAACCTAGAATCTGTCAATAAAGGTGTATCACATATAACATGAGATACAGGATAGTATCCATAAGGCGGTATCAGTAATAGATAACGTAAGGTAAAGGATAGTATCCAGGGTAAAAATTGAGGATAAACATACCCAGAGATGTCCCCGGTGGAACAACGGAGGCGTCCCTTACATCAAAGCCCCACGTGTACAAATCTATGGTGGAGGGAGCCGCACTGCTCACGTCAAAGGACCCGAGGGCCCATTAAGTGAGCTCCCCAACCCGGAGACGCCCACGACGCCGCCGTCCGGCGGTGTCTGACGTCTCCATCCGGCGGCGCCCGACGTCGCCGGGTCAGTTTCCCCGCACTGCGCAGGTGCGCGACCAGCGCTACTGCGCAAGCGCGTTCAAGGCGAGCCCGTGGGCGGAAAACCCTGGGCTCGACGAGTGCAAGCAGGGGACAAACAGAGCACGTCTTCCCTGCCAGGGGAAACACAAGTCCGCCGCTAAGGGAGGCAAAGGCAGCCACGAACCGCACCAGGCACCCAGGGATCGCCATAACAATAAATTGACATTGAACAGTAATCAAAAAAAGGAAATAATAATATGTAAACAGATAGAGATAATAAGGGTATAAGTGGCAATGTAAATGCCACAATAACAATTACGGTGTTTGGTAAACACAGAGGGAATTAACACTCCATAGACGGCTAAAGTTACACGGGGAACCCATTAACGGAAGCCATTAAGTAAGGTGAAAGGGGTAATGCACAAGGACAGGTTGTGAGTAGGTGGTAAAGGGTAGGGAACCGTAGCCAGGGATGATCACTGGATTACGGGTACATTCTGGATAATAGGAAGTGGGTAAGCGGAAAAAATGAAGAATTGATAAAGTGAAAGGGGTGATGAATAATGTGGGACAGTGAGCTTGGAACAAGGGCACTGTGAGTGAGATGGTGTATTGAATGTGGGGGGTAAAGAAGGTGATATAATGTGGTGATGACCCAGAGGAGGGAAGTCAAATACATTCTGTTAGAAGTGAGGGGTATCCCAGAGGTGAAGCAATTGGGGATCTAATGGCAGGGAGGCAGATATCACCATACAATGTTGTACTCAAATATTATACAAGGATAGTTACAAATGATGCGATAATATAGCAATGTAATCAGGTTGATTATAAGGTTTATCATGGGTAAAAATCAGCTGGGGATTATAAATGTGGATAACAAAATAATCACAGTTAGGCCGGGGAGTTTCATCTGACTTCGGCGCTTTCAACAAGCCCTTATATTACTTGGTTTTATACCATCCCTTGGACTAACAACCATGGTAAGTCACACCATTTGCCTCAATATCACTAGTGAGGGTGTGGGCACTGTATTCCCCCCTTCTTTTCTCTGGTTCTGTGCCTTGCTTGCCCCATCTTGTTTTTCCCCCCTCCTCTGCTCTCCCCTCCCCCCCCCATTCCCTCGGTCCTTCCTCCCACCCCCAGTCCCCCCTCCCCTCCTTCCCCCCTTTAGCCCCTATCCTCCCTCCCCACCACTTGCCTTGCCCTCCCCCTCCTTCCCTGCCCCTCCCCCCTTCCCCCCCCCCCTTTTTCCCTTCCTCCTTTTCCCCCCCTCCCTTCTTCTTCCCCTCCCCACCCCCCTTTACCCCCTTCCCCATCTTCCCTCCCTCATTCCTATCCCTTTCCTTTCTCCTTTCTTACTCCCCTCTTTTCTTTCTTTTCTTTCCTTTTCTCTCCTTTCCGCCCTTATTTACCTCCCTCCCCTATACGAATGGCTAATCTTGTCTACTCCCAACCGGTTGTTATACCAGACCCTTCAATTGCTATTTTGTTATCCATTCAGGGAATTCCGTACAATCCCCCTTGTCCGCCGCGGGGGAGTTATGTTTGGGCAGCTGGGTACCGCACATATTCACCCAAATATAGGGTAAGCCATTCCTGTATTTACCTCTTAGGTTATGTTGGTTTTTACACGCTGCATTACAATGTTTGTATGTATTATGGTTGTATTATTTTTATTATCTGTCCCATAGATTGGTCCTCCTGAGGAAGCGGTAACACCGCGAAACTAGTCGAGAACCAGACCATTCTATACTCTGTAACTACAGATGTTCCTTGGGTATTCCCGAGCCTCTGTTTTTGCAATTTTAATAAGTACAACATGTATTTTCCTTTCTGTAATAATCTTTTTTGTAATAAACTTTTATTTATTATTTATTATTGTTGTCTATCTGTACCGATATAGTCCAGTCTTTTCCAGGGTGGGAATATTACCGGGCCAACATCAGCCACTGTCCCCTTCTTCCCACTCTTCTCTGTTTGTGCATATTAATTTGGATGATGGTACGTTTTTATAAACAAATTGCTATTTTTGATTATATGAGGCTATACTCAATATCTGTACATATTCATTGGGTGGATAACACACCCCTTTCTCTTTCCCCCGAGTGCCTCTAACTTTTAAGTTTACTACCATTCATGTGTATCCATTATCAATTACGTTGGTAGTTGCCCCTCCTACACGGTTCAGACACCTGGACACTCCCACTACGGATTAGGTAGATTTACCGTTTCAACACAGCCACTCTTCTAGCCATCTTATTATATCAAGTTCAGATTCTAGATGCAACTTACTATGCTTCATTTGTTGGGTTATTCAGCCTCACTCACTGCCTTTACCTAAGAGCATGTGTTTTATGGACCGGAAACTCCCCGGCCTAACTGTGATTATTTTGTTATCCACATTTATAATCCCCAGCTGATTTTTACCCATGATAAACCTTATAATCAACCTGATTACATTGCTATATTATCGCATCATTTGTAACTATCCTTGTATAATATTTGAGTACAACATTGTATGGTGATATCTGCCTCCCTGCCATTAGATCCCCAATTGCTTCACCTCTGGGATACCCCTCACTTCTAACAGAATGTATTTGACTTCCCTCCTCTGGGTCATCACCACATTATATCACCTTCTTTACCCCCCACATTCAATACACCATCTCACTCACAGTGCCCTTGTTCCAAGCTCACTGTCCCACATTATTCATCACCCCTTTCACTTTATCAATTCTTCATTTTTTCCGCTTACCCACTTCCTATTATCCAGAATGTACCCGTAATCCAGTGATCATCCCTGGCTACGGTTCCCTACCCTTTACCACCTACTCACAACCTGTCCTTGTGCATTACCCCTTTCACCTTACTTAATGGCTTCCGTTAATGGGTTCCCCGTGTAACTTTAGCCGTCTATGGAGTGTTAATTCCCTCTGTGTTTACCAAACACCGTAATTGTTATTGTGGCATTTACATTGCCACTTATACCCTTATTATCTCTATCTGTTTACATATTATTATTTCCTTTTTTTGATTACTGTTCAATGTCAATTTATTGTTATGGCGATCCCTGGGTGCCTGGTGCGGTTCGTGGCTGCCTTTGCCTCCCTTAGCGGCGGACTTGTGTTTCCCCTGGCAGGGAAGACGTGCTCTGTTTGTCCCCTGCTTGCTCTCGTCGAGCCCAGGGCTCTCCGCCCACGGGCTCGCCTTGAACGCGCTTGCGCAGTAGCGCTGGTCGCGCACCTGCGCAGTGCGGGGAAACTGACCCGGCGACGTCGGGCGCCGCCGGATGGCGACGTCAGACGCCGCCGGACGGCGGCGTCGTGGGCGTCTCCGGGTTGGGGAGCTCACTTAATGGGCCCTCGGGTCCTTTGACGTGAGCAGTGCGGCTCCCTCCACCATAGATTTGTACACGTGGGGCTTTGATGTAAGGGACGCCTCCGTTGTTCCACCGGGGACATCTCTGGGTATGTTTATCCTCAATTTTTACCCTGGATACTATCCTTTACCTTACGTTATCTATTACTGATACCGCCTTATGGATACTATCCTGTATCTCATGTTATATGTGATACACCTTTATTGACAGATTCTAGGTTACCCTGTGGGCATCCCCTCATACCGCTGGGCTCCCACAGCCATGTACCCCCTTTGAACCCCTTCTCGGTGGACACAGTAGGTGCTCTTGCTTCCTATGAGTCATCTGACTTCGGCGCTTTCAACAAGCCCTTATATTACTTGGTTTTATACCATCCCTTGGACTAACAACCATGGTAAGTCACACCATTTGCCTCAATATCACTAGTGAGGGTGTGGGCACTGTATTCCCCCCTTCTTTTCTCTGGTTCTGTGCCTTGCTTGCCCCATCTTGTTTTTCCCCCCTCCTCTGCTCTCCCCCCCCCCCCATTCCCTCGGTCCTTCCTCCCACCCCCAGTCCCCCCTCCCCTCCTTCCCCCCTTTAGCCCCTATCCTCCCTCCCCACCACTTGCCTTGCCCCCTTTCCCCCCCCCCTTTTTCCCTTCCTCCTTTTCCCCCCCTCCCTTCTTCTTCCCCTCCCCACCCCCCTTTACCCCCTTCCCCATCTTCCCTCCCTCATTCCTATCCCTTTCCTTTCTCCTTTCTTACTCCCCTCTTTTCTTTCTTTTCTTTCCTTTTCTCTCCTTTCCGCCCTTATTTACCTCCCTCCCCTATACGAATGGCTAATCTTGTCTACTCCCAACCGGTTGTTATACCAGACCCTTCAATTGCTATTTTGTTATCCATTCAGGGAATTCCGTACAATCCCCCTTGTCCGCCGCGGGGGAGTTATGTTTGGGCAGCTGGGTACCGCACATATTCACCCAAATATAGGGTAAGCCATTCCTGTATTTACCTCTTAGGTTATGTTGGTTTTTACACGCTGCATTACAATGTTTGTATGTATTATGGTTGTATTATTTTTATTATCTGTCCCATAGATTGGTCCTCCTGAGGAAGCGGTAACACCGCGAAACTAGTCGAGAACCAGACCATTCTATACTCTGTAACTACAGATGTTCCTTGGGTATTCCCGAGCCTCTGTTTTTGCAATTTTAATAAGTACAACATGTATTTTCCTTTCTGTAATAATCTTTTTTGTAATAAACTTTTATTTATTATTTATTATTGTTGTCTATCTGTACCGATATAGTCCAGTCTTTTCCAGGGTGGGAATATTACCGGGCCAACATCAGCCACTGTTCCCTTCTTCCCACTCTTCTCTGTTTGTGCATATTAATTTGGATGATGGTACGTTTTTATAAACAAATTGCTATTTTTGATTATATGAGGCTATACTCAATATCTGTACATACAAAATTATATGAAAATGACACAATCTCAGATAGAGTCAACAGGCTAGAAGTGATTAATTTGTCACCAACTTCACTGTCCCAGCCCGAAGTAGAAGTTCTTTCCCTGGGTTTGGGATTTTGCCCGGAAAAAGTCTTTGAGTTTGAAACTAATAAAGACATTATTCTTTTTGCCCATAAATTGATTTTAAAGGTGCTACATCATAAAAAACAAAGCCATCAAGACTGAATGGCCAATTTTGATTGGTCTTGATATAAAAAGCAGGACTTTAAAGCCTTGCAGCAACTGATTAAATTGCTGGAAGAAAGTGATGTCACAGAGGAGACTGATCTTATTGACCAGGTTGATTTGGATGCACTATAATGCCCCGTACACACGGTCGGACATTGATCGGACATTCCGACAACAAAATCCTAGGATTTTTTCCGACGGATGTTGGCTCAAACTTGTTTTGCGTACACACAGTTGCACAAAGTTGTCGGAATTTCCGATCGCCAAGAACGCGGTTACGTACACCACGTACGACGAGACTAGAAAAGGCCAGTTCAGAACCAAGCGCGGCACCCTTTGGGCTCCTTTTGCTAATCTCGTGTTAGTAAAAGTTTGGTGAAAGAAGATTCGCGCTTTTTCAGACTCGTGGTTTTCAGATCGTTTTCTGCTGTTCAGTTTGTGCTGGTGGGTTTGTATCTGCTCTTCAGTGCGTGCAGCAAGCTACGCATGACTTTGATTAGTCATTGTGTTCTTGTTCATTCGTTACTGTTTTTCAGGTCGCTCTTCACAGGCCTTGCTGTTCTTCAGTGCGTTCTGTTACTGCGTTCTGAGCAGCCGACCGTTTTCTAGCCATGTTGCGTATACGTACTCCTCGTAGAGTTCGTGCTGTGCGGGGGCTTGGTGTTGGGGTCCTGACCTTGACACAAGTCCAGTCCATGAACAGGGTGAGGAGGAGTTCATGGACCAAGAATTGGTTGCTTCAGCGTGACCAGTTCTGTCATATGCCTTTGCTCCGTGAGATCCGTGAGAATGATCCTGATGATTTCAGGAACTTTCTCCAGATGACGGACCCTGTATTTCACCGTTTGTTGGCTTTGCTGACCCCTTATATTAGCAGGCAGGATACCTGCATGAGGCAAGCCATCACTCCGGAGCAGAGGCTCGTCGCCACCCTGCGGTACTTGGCGATGGGGAGAAGTCTGCAGGACTTGAAGTTCTCGACAGGCATCTCCCCCCAGGCTCTGGGGATCATTATCCCAGAGACCTGTTCTGCCATCATCCAGGTCCTGCAGAAGGAGTATATGAAGGTAACATTTTTATCCTTTAACATCACATTTTATTGTATATAATGTTTGATAATATATTGTATTTCTTTCCTTATTCCCTAATTACCATGATTGTAATATGCTGTGAATGTCCCCTTTGTCCTCATGCATGCTGGATTTTTATCGAATTATTTTTTTGTCCTTCATACATATTTGCCTTCACTTACCTCCCCACCATGCTCTCCTGGCCCTATATTCACCTCATGAAGTCACTTAACAATGTATTTTATCAGCTCCATAGTAGTGCTTTACCCCAAACACCCCCTAAAATGTTTTTAAATTTGATTTGTGCTTTAAATTCAGGCAGAGTGCCGGAGGCTTTTTTTGGGGTCCCCAAATCATTTAGAACTCTCCCTCCCCCCACTGCTAAGTCAGCTAATACCAATTCTCTATCTATCCTCAATCATCTATCTGCTGACTTTGCCAAACCCATACACACTATACCCATCTCTTTTGTGGTCAGATTTATGGATGAATTCCCCAAAGCATGTATTGCAAGGGCCTGCCTGTATACTTTCAAATGGTACTGTTTAAAGTTTTTGTATACCATTATTATCTTGATAGGTAATAGCAGAATGTCCAAATGTGCTCAAATGTGTACAGTGTGTATTTATATCTTTGTATTATGACACTTACCTGTCCAGTGGGCTGCCAATAGTGTAACTAACACTAATGACAAGGGGGGGAGGGGGAATATGATAGGTGTACCTTATACTTTGGTCTTTAAAAATTCCCATTAATAAATGTTATCTTGATGTTGGCCAAAAATGTTTGTGTCTAATCTGCTTTCCATGTTTATGTGCAAAAAGACTCATTTTTTTTGTTTGACTCCACAGTTTCCTTCCACGCCACAGGAATGGCAGACTGTGGCCTCCCACTTTGCCCAGCGGTGGGACTTTCCTAACTGCGGAGGGGCAATTGATGGGAAACACATCCACATTGTCCCACCACCCAACTCGGGGTCGTACTATTATAATTATAAGGGGTTCAATAGTATTGTGATGTTGGCGGTGGTGTCGGCTAATTACGAGTTACTGTATGTGGACGTGGGGAAGAATGGCCGGATGTCCGATGGTGGAGTCATCGCCCAGACGGCGTTTTACAGACGTCTCCAGAATGGCAGCTTGGACTTGCCACCTCCAGAAGAGAATGTGGAAGGACTCCCATTCGTCTTCGTTGCGGATGAAGCATTTGCGCTGGGGGACCATCTTATGCGGCCATTCCCGATGAGGACCCTCACCCTGGACCAGAGGGTTTTTAATCACCGGCTGGCCAGAGCCAGAAGAGTGGTGGAGAACACATTTGGAATCATGGCCAGCCGGTTCTGCCTATTTCTGACACCCATACATATGGCGGAGTATAAACTGAATCATATTATCCTGGCGTGCTGTGTTCTACATAACTTTTTACGTCAACATTCTGCCAACTATGCTGGCTCAGTTGGGCCTGAGGCCGGAATGATAAATGAAACAACCCTGACTGCGCTTGAAAGTGGCCGTCCTGGCTTGCCCCTCCTGAGTGCCCGTGATGTCCGGCTAAGATACCTTGAGTTCTTTGCGGGTAGGGGGGCCATCAATATGCCAGACAATGTATGAAACCTTTATCTAATAAAAAAAAATCAGCAAATCTTTGGTGACATTTATTGCTTGTGTTTTGTTTAGCTGACCCTGTCAGAAATGTGGTGAGTCGTAAAAATGGCGTGATTGTGTAACCTTACAAAGCACTGTTGGGTGTTATTTACTAAAGGCAAAGACACTTTGCACTACAAGTGCACTTGAAACTGCACTGAAACTGCACTTGTAGTGCAAAGTGGATTTGCCCTTAGGAAATAACACCCATTGTCACAGAAAGCAGCAATTAGAGCCCCACAAAAGTGTTGTAGCGTCGAGACAATAATCCACACATTCTTGATTAACAATCTTTTTAATACCTGCACAATCACATGTGCATTTTGACAAGGTTTTTAAAACAAACCAACATGTTTGTTGTATAACAATTTTTGGGCTGGCATTATAAAAAATAGAAATGTCCATTTAAGATAAAACAGGCATGTTTCAAAACAACAAGAAAGACACAAATCTAGAACTTGGTAGAACTTGAAGGCAATATCAGACATGAGTATTTAGGAACTGTGTTTGATATTGCGTTCAGATGGGGTGAAGTCACTCCTGGAAAAGCCAAATTTTGAAGATGCACACCAATTTACGAATGTCAACATGTGCGACCTGCCACCATGGGGGATCAAGGGACGTGTTTTGGGGGAGCAACCCCTTCCTCTCAGCTACTTTATTATTGAGAAAGGGGTTGCACCCCCAAAACACTTCCATTGATCTCCCGTGATGGCAGATAGCACATGTTGACACACTGTGTGCATCTTCAAAATTTGGCTTTTCTAAAAAGTGCTAAAATATTTTTAACATTGTAGCACACCATAAAACAAAGGGCTTTGGAGGGGTTTTAAACTCTCCCCAAAACATCAATGATGTTCTTATTTTTTTTAATAACATCATTGATGTTTTTCGTGATGTTTTCCAATGCAACATTACACCCCATGATCTCCCCAATCAGGATCTGGGCACTTTCAGAGGTGAAAGGATCTGGATCCACAACATCACGATCACCTAAAAAGAGAGGAACCAAAAAAAAAAACATGTATTATAAATATGCCGGCATCCATCTCTTACCTGAGCCTGTGGTCGCAGACACTCACCTGTTGTGGTGACTAGTTCCACCACGTCTTCCTCCTCCTGCTCTTCTTGGCTTTGGGGTATTTCCCCTTCTTCCAGAGGTGGGGGGTCTCTGGTCCACTCGGATGAGGGGTGTCCTCCTAGTCTTTTCTCCCCTATGTTAAAAAAAAATGGTATACTTAGCACACAGATATTTGATGGCAAAACTATAAATATGAAACATTGCTTAGAAGTGGGTACAATTGTCTATTTTGGCAGAGTTCCAAGATGTATAATTTTGAGTGTCCTTTGTCAAGCTTCAATACTTTACCTGTTTGGTACAAGCTTCACAAATGGAGACACCCCTATAGTATACACTGGAGCACCTGTGTGGGCCCCCTGATAAAAAGGGTGTCCCACACTAGTGCTCCAGTGTCCAGATGTTTAAACAGCTGCTGAGTGTCCTCTCCTTACACAGAATCTAGTTTGCATTTCATTCTAGTAACAAACCCATCTACACAACCAAATTAGTTTCAGACAAGTAGGCCCTCAAAAATGTGGCCAAATGCATATGGCCAAAACAATGGTGTTTTATAGGCCTAAAGAAAAATTTTGGATACGAACGAATAATGTGCCAATGAACATGAAAGTTGCCATTTTAAACTGTACAACAGTTCCTAAAAGCCCATGTAGCAGTACGAACGTAATAAACAGAAAAAGAATAGGAACACTGGACAACTACTTACTTTTTTGCAGCACTCTCCGGATCTTTCGGTACTGCTCATGCTCTCTTAATTTTAGGTCCGACCACCGCTTCCTGAGCTGATCTTTCGATCGTCGTACCCCGAAATTCCGGTAAAGACTCTTGACCACTTTCGCCATGATCTTGGCCTTTCTGACATTGGGGTTGGGGTAAGGTCCATACTTCCCATCATAGTCGTCCCTCTTCAGGATGTCCACCATCTCCAACATCTCCCCAAAGGACATATTTGAGGCCTTAAATCGTCTCCTTCTGGATCTGGACATTTCTGGCTCCGGGCTTTCCTCCTCCTCCTCCTCGTTGCTGTAATTAGCACGCACCTGCTGTGTCTCTGCCATGTACTCTTCCCCCACTGCGCCGAATGAAAAGGGGCGGGGAATAGACTAGAAAGAACGTAAGGGGCGGGCGGCGTTACACGCATGCGCAGTGTGTATAAAGCGTAACACGCGTACATATTACGTACGATCTGTGAGTGGAGGAAGGAGTATCGGAGGCGCCGATCGTGAGAACGAAGGTAAGATCTAAAGTTGGGCCTATACTGCTTCTAGATTGAGGCCTATATTGTAACAAGATTAGGAGAGTTTCGCCTGACATTAGGGTTTGTCTTGTGTTGTGTCTTGCAGATAAAATGGATGGCTTCAATGACCACAACTTCAGACATCCTCATTATAATAATAAACAAAAGAGGCTGGCAGCGCTGGAGAAGCTGCTGGAGTTGGTGACGCCGGTGGTCCCCATAGCAACCATCCCCTATTTAAAAACCAAAATTGGTGGCCTGAGGAGCACTTATCTTAGGGAGCGCAAGAAGGTCACAGATTCCCAGAGATCCGGTGCTGCAGCAGATGACGTTTATGTCCCCAGGCTGTGGTACTATGAGAGACTGCGATTTCTGTCAGACCACACTGAAGTCAGGGAATCCCTCACCACCCTTCCTTCCACTCTTCCTTCCACCCCAGCTGAGGCTTCCGATGTCCAACCTGGGCCTTCCAGCCAGGAAGAAGTGGAGGAGCCCATCTGGAGTCAGGTATAGTATTGTTTTACAGATTTCTGGTCAATAAAGAAATTATGTTTACTAGATGTTATTATTGTTCACTAATTGCTGATTGAAAAAAGTGTTTTACATATCAATAGAGAGTAGTGGGCACCCAAAATTGGGACAAGAATGAAAAATGCTGTGCTCAGAATGATAGTCTGTTATATTTGTTAACATTCAATTTGCAACAGTCAGGAGGTGAAAATTGTGTGTGATTGATGAATAAAAAACTAAAACCATGTCCCTTTTTCATACACAGGAAGACCTCATCCAGGAGGAGGCTGTGGAATGTGGCAGCAAGGAGGAGGCGGGGGTTAGTGGCAGCCAGGAGAAGGCAGGGCTAAGTGTCAGCCAGGAGAAGCCTGGGACCAGTCGCAGCCTGACAGAATCGCAGGTGTGAGTAGGGAACTAACACCCAATACCCACCTGATTGAGTTGACTCCTCCTCCTGCCACAACTCCACCACCAGAGCCACAGCGTGGAAGGAAGCGTGGGAGGAAGACCAGAGAGTGATGGCCCTGGGTTCAGTCTGGTCTGACAAAAGCTGCAGTCTCTTGTATGACCACAGCCTGGGGACACAGATGTCATCTGCTGCTTTCCGGATCTCTGGGACTTCTGGACCAGACTGCACTCCCTTAGATATGGACTCCTCAGGCCACCAATTTTGCTTGAAAAGAATTGATGTGTGCCCTGGGGGTCCAAGGCTTCACCCATTTCTGCTGTTTCCCCAGCGTTGCCTCCCTCTTTGTTTAGTTGTGAGCCCTTAATAAAGGAATTTTTTGTTCAATTATACTCGCCTATGTGTGTTTTCATTCAAAAAGGACAGTTTGTTTGTGAGTAGGCAGGTACATTTCAAAAATACAATGTGAAGTTAACAAGAGACAACAACACCAACCAATCTCCTACAGATTAAATAATACAAGATAGCAATGGTGTTGTGGTAACTTGACACACAAAACACACACAAAAATATTATAGAGTAAAACACAACAAAAACAACAATTAAAAACACAGCCTTAAAAAAAAATAAAAATACAAAACCAGCCTGGAAGAAAACCAAAAAAATTGAAAAACAACCAAAAACAAATTTGGTCAGATGTGACAAATCTAAATATATTGAGGGAATCACAATAAATAATAAAAGAAGTTTGTGAGAAGTCTGTGTGAATATGAGCAGCAAAACTACTTCATTCTTCTCACATTATAAAGAAGAAGAGAGTGCGCTGTATTAAACTATTTTTGACATTGCAGCGTGACGAAAGTGCTGTATCCATTCCAAACGCTAATTTTACCCGACCGAGCTGTTCCGTCTCGGAATTTCTTCTGATGTCCAATGGAGCCCACACACGGTCGGAATGTCTGACAACTTGCTCCGATCGGACATTTTCCATCGGAAAATCCGACCGTGTGTACGGGGTATTAGAGATAGATGATACAATTTGCAACGCCGCCAACTTCCCTTTGTTGAGCGAATTTAAATGCAAGTCTATGAACTTTCCCTCTTTGTCCTTGAATGGGAATATTTTAGCCTTCGTGTTACAAACTACACAGGAGATACAGGCCTTACAGATTCAGGAAGGTCCTAAAAATAACCTCACTCGGACTCAGAAACAAGCGATTAAAGATCTTAAAGAGAGAACTGACTTGATAATAAAACCAGCCGATAAAGGAGGGAATGTGGTTGTTATGACCACCGACCAATACTTCTTATGTGCAACCGTATATTAAAAAATACCTAATGGTATAGGAAGATTTCTCCAAGGAAAATGGCAAAGGCCCCATTAGAATTCAACAACCTTTATATATCAAGTATATAACCAGGGTACCATCCCAAAATCTTCTTGGGGATTTTAGAAGACAGACTGACCACGTACCCCTACGTTCTATTCACTTCCAAAAGTTCAAGAAAACCTCACTAAACCACCAGGTAGGCCTATCATCTCTGGCTTTGGTAGCCTAATGGAAAATGCCAGTGTCTTGTTTGATACACATTTACGCCCCCATGTTCTATCTTTGCCTTCCTACTTAAAGGATACTTTACATCTTTTACCAACCACCAATGAGACTCCTGTTCCCCCTGGGGTGTGATTGGTAGCTGTCGATGTTGAGGCACTGTACAGCAGTAGACCATACAACAGGGGTGTCTCTGTTGTAAAAACTTTCCTGCAAGAAAGCACTACACAAAAGCAATACAATGAATTTGTCATCTCATTACTCGAGTTTATCTTGCACAACTATTTTTTTTTCTATTTGGTGGCTCCCACTACCTCCAGGTGCAGGGTGTGGCGATGGGGACCTCATGTGCCCCATCGTATGCAAACGTGTACCTGGGGGGTGGGAGCGCCAAATTATGAGTGATGAGACTTTCTCTATGTACCTGTGCCACGTCATTTCATAGCACAGGTACATAGATGATATTTTCATACTCTGGGATGGCTCTAGGGAGTCACTCAATGCTTTTATTCTGACAATAAATAGAAATTACTTTAATCTATCATTTACCATGACTTGTAGCCAGGAAGCTATCTAATTTCTTGATGTGGAGATACTTATCCAAAGGGACATGACACTAGAAACTATGCCATTTCGGAAACCCACAGCTGGGAATACCATCGTAAAAGCAAATAATGGACATCCCACAAATTTAGTTACCGTATATACTCGAGTATAAGTCGTTCCGAGTATAAGTCGAGGCCCTAATTTACCACAAAAAAATGGGAAAAACTTAGTGACCCGAGTATAAGACAAGGGTGAGAAATTCACAGCTACTGTAAGTGGAAAAGATGGTCAACAATGCCCATTTGCGGCCTCACTGTGCCCATTTGCATGCCTCACTGTGCCCATTTGCAGCCTCACTGTGCCCATTTGCAGCCATAGGTCCCCCGAACTTCAAACTCGGTAGTTAAGGGTTCCTAGATACCCCCTAGCTGCAGCCAAAATTTGGGGTCTCTGAACCTAAATGGTCCCGAAATGACATTGCTGCAGATGGACACAGTTGACTGACTTTGGGGCCCCGTATCTCGGGGCCACTTTGTGTGCAAACTCAGTGGAACTAGCACCATAAAATATCCAAAGCTGGTGATTCTAGCACCAAGTGTCCCTGAGATACAGGGCCCCAAAAATTGGTTCAGAAAATGTCAAGCACTTTTCTGCAGCAGAGAATGACATTTTCCGAACCGGCTTTGGGGCCCCGTATCTCGGGGCCACTTAGTGCTAGGAACCCCAGCTTTGGATATGTTGTGGTACCACTGGGTTTGCACACCAAATTTGGGGTTCCTAGCATAAAGTGGCCCTGAGATACGGGGTCCCAAAGTCGGTTCGGAAAATAAAATTTTTTGCTGCAGAAAAGTGCTTGACTCAAGTATAAGTCGAGGGGGGCACTTTCAGCACAAAAGAATGTGCTGAAAAACTCGACTTATACTCGAGTATATACGGTAAGTCCATTCTTTATGGACAATATTTGTGCCTCAAGCGCAACTGTTAGTCATAGAAGGACTTTCAGTTACAAGCTAATGAGCTCAGAAACAGACTAATTATTACTCATGGTTACTCTAAAAAAAAAAACTCTGAAAAAAGCTTAGCAGAAAGCAAATGGCAGGGACAGAGAGGAAATAGTTTTTCAAACTACCAAAATCGAACAGCAGTGAAAAAATTGGTACAACGAAATTAATTATTAGATACTCTAGGCTACAACAGCAGATTAAACATATCATTGATAAGTATTGGTACTTATTAAAAGCTGATCCCCCAGGTAGCCAGTTGTATCAGGGACAGGCTGGAAATTGTTTACTACAGGAATAACCGAATAAGGGACCAATTGGTTCACAGACACTTTTATAGTGAGAATAAGAAATGTAAATGCAAACCCACAAATGTGGTGGTTGCCCTTACTGACAATTTTTGTGGCCTGGAAAGGCACACACCCTACCGAATGGTGAAATCCATCAAGCTAAACACTTCACTAACTGTCAGACAAAGGATATTGTAAACCTGATAACATGTATATGTGGCAGCTATTATGTTGGTAAGACTAAACGCTTCTTCTGGAAATGAATATGACCATGTCTCCTATATCGAGGGAGGTTGCACCATGTGACCCATTGGAAGATATGGAACATGGAAACATAATAAGGATCCCCATGGCATGAGATTTTTTGCTCTTGAACTAATTAATACGGATATATGAGGAGGCGACTGGAATTGCCTAATTCTACAGAGAGAGGCTAGATGGATTCACCATTTGGCAGCAACACAGCCACCAAGGCTAAATGACGCAATCAGTTACAAACCTTTTCTGTAGAGCTTGGGTGGCTTATCCTATATTCTTTTTCCATCTGGTCTTCTGGTCTTCTGTTACACAATCTCATGCTTTGGCAGGTCTGGATATACCTTAATTGATAATTGGGGAAAGACCATATCTGTGTATGTGGGAGGGTTTGAGAGGGAGAGGGGATGAAATATGTTTTGTTTCATATGTGTGTAATGTTAGTATTTTGGTATATTGCACTTGGCTGAAAAGTTATGTTTTCATGATATGTACTCGGTCTGATTATGTAAATGGCTAGCTGCTGTCCTCTTGTGGACATGGGTAGGTCAGGATAACACACAACAAGGCCTATGAGCCTTTATATATAAAATTCCTTTTGTATAATCCTCTATTGGATTTACTGTGGTTTATGTTTTTTTTCTCATTCAAATACTGTGGTTTATGTTTTGTGTTTGGGGCCTTTGGGGGGTCTGTGGCTGTGGGATATTTAGGTTGGCCTGGATACCGCTGTGTACTTGTTTGCCTTTGGGCTCTTATGGTTATGCCTCCCTGCCTTGGCGTTTGTCCCCGACTGCCCATTGGCCTCTTCCATTGGATTCAGACCATAGGTTGCAATAATAGGAGACTTGGGTAAGTGTCTGATTGTTGTGCTATTGTAGTTAAGG